>JAFLJL010016693.1:17500-25000 GCA_018398815.1 Conus ventricosus
AGAGAGAGAGAGAGAGATGATGATGATGATGATGATAATCTTTATTTCCAAGGGTAACAGATAAGCAAACACATGCTTTTTTTCATCCGGCCCTTGCCCCGTTAAGGGACTAAGTATGACTAGCGACGAAAACTTACAAAACTTTTAACAAACACACATATATTCACAACATTAAAAAGTTTATGCATTAACAGTTCAGGCGTAGATGACTTTAAAAGGAAAAAGAAACGATTTAAACAACAAACAAGAATAAAGAAATTGATTACAAAGAAGAAAAGTGTTAGCACACACAGATATATGGAATAAGCGATCCTCCTATCGAAGGGAGAGAGAGAGAGAGAGAGAGAGGGGAGAGAGAGAGAGAGAGAGAGAGAGAGAGAGAGAGAGAGAGAGAGAGAGAGAGAGAGAGAATTACATTCCTTTTGTAAAAGATTAACATACAACAAACTGCTAAGAATAATAAACTAAGACAATTACAATGCATCAATAATATCAACATTTGTTCTTTCTTTTACATTTATATGATGTGGTTATAAGGCAAAACGAGAACGAACAATCAATTATCAGTAAGCAACAATAAATTCCTAGCATCAATAGAGGAGAGAGGAGAGAGAGAGAGAGAGAGAGAGAGAGGAGAGAGAGAGAGAGAGGAGAGAGAGAGAGAGAGAGAAGAGAGAGAATGACAATGACAATGAATACAGTTTAATGTCATCAGCAAAACCTGCTATTTGACATGGGGAACACTGCTTGAACAAAATTAAGAAAAATCAAAATTAAAGAGAATCAGAAAGCAAATAGAAATTAGTAAACACCATAAATAGCAAGCGACCAGCAGGCCTAGTCAATCAGTTGAGAGGACAATAGGACTTAACAAGAAAGAACATTAATTCGACTTAAGTATTGAGAAGCTTCCTTTTTCGAAGAATATTTGCTTCTGCGATAAATTTAGCAATAGATTTTAAGTTGTTTTCCACTATCACTCTGTAACAGAGTGACTAAGTCACGTTCTTCTGCTAATACTGATTTAAAGACATCGCATTTTCCCTGTGCCTTTTCATACACCTCACACTGAAAGAAAAGTGAAATTCATCTTCTACCGAACAGCAAAAGAAACGCGAAAATTTGACTTTGACTGTATTTTATTCATAATGTAGAATGTAATTAAATCAACAGTTTCAACCAAAGAAATGAAAAGTGGCACAAAAGTTCTGTGGTGACATGTCGTGAAAACAGAAAGTTCATTTTGACAGTGCGCGTTTTGTGACGAATTTGACAATCAATATGGCGTATGTCCCCCATTGGCAGCAATAACAGCCTGGCATCTGTGGTGCATGGAGCGCACCAATCGGTTGATGGAAGCCATAGGAACGTTGGCCCAGGCCTGCTGGATGGCCTGCTGCAGTTCTGCGGCGGTGGTGGGTCTTGGGCGGATCGTGTTCAGCTCCCTTTGCAACATGTCCCAAAAGTGTTCAATGGGGTTCATATCCGGGCTCAACGCGGGCCAGGCCATGACAGGGATCCCTGACTGCTGCAGGAAGTCCTGTGTAGCCCTGGCAGAGTGTGGACGGGCATGTCCTGCTGGAATTCGAAGTTTGCATGCCCGTGGAAAAAGGGCACCACATGGGGACGCAGCACCTGATCGATGTATCGCTGCGCTGTGATGCCCCCACCACGGCCCGGGGCCAGGCCTTGAAAGAAGACAGGGCCTAGCACGTGGTTACGTCCTATGGCGCCCCACAGGATCGTGCTAGGTCCGCCCCAGGTGTTGTGCTCTTGGACGCAGCAGTCTGCATACCGTTCTCCATGTCTCCTCCACACTCGCGCACGCCCATCCAGGTGGTCAACACAGAAGCGGCTCTCATCACTGAACAACACACGCAGCCACTGTGCGTTAGTCCAGTTGACGTGGTTCTGTGCCCACTGAAGGCGCGCCTGTCTGTGGCGCACAGTAAGTCATGGGGCCCCTGGCTGGCCGATGGTTCCGTAGCCCTCTGTTGGCCAGTCGGCGCCGGACTGTGTCGGCACTGATGGGTGCCTGGTGGCCCCCAATGACATTCCGGGCTGTTTCCGCGGCTGTCCTGAAGCGGTCCTGGACGTGGTGGCGGCAGATGTAGCGATCTTGCCTTGGAGTGGTCACGAGGGGTCTGCCGCTCCTGTGTCTATCAGCAGTGGTGCCCGTTGCCAGGAATCGGTGCTGCAGGCGGTAAACAGTGGCGATGTGACAGTTGAAGGTCATAGCCACAGCCTCGGGAGTGTCTCCGGCCTCCAAACGTCCAACAGCCCTCTCGCGTTGTGCAGGTGTCAGTCTTGGCATTGTGTTGGCGTCCAAAACGCGATTGCTAAAACCTGATCAATCGTGTCATTTTTATCCCCTGTCACTAGTGAACACTACTGACTATTCAGATTTGCTGCAGCGCTTGCACGTACAGCCACAGGCCGCACGAAAAGCGCGGTCAGAAACACAAGCCTCACGCTGGAAGCAAGAGCGCTAACAACCAGAAAATTCCCATGGTCTTCCCTCAGCCATTAGTCGTCTTATACTCAGTGCAAAAAATAACTAAACATAAATTAAACTGGAAGAAATACCCATGAAACGAAACCAAACAAATTCGCGTTTCTTTTGCTGTTCGGTATATATTATTGTTTTTTTACAAATTGGACAGATACAGTTACGTTCATTATTAAATATACCATACCATCTTTCTTTAGTATATAGACCAAGGGTCCTTGTTCGAAAGCGTGCTAATGAATCCCTATGGCATTTTCGTGTAACTATCGATAAATACTTTTCTGGCTGTAAGTCACTATTAAAGCGCAAGAACCAAGAGTATCTCTCACTATTTTCTAATTCAGAGTGCCAGATTCTGTTGGTAGGAGGATATCAAACGCTCTTTAAATTCTAGAATAAAACGTTTGTCGTTCTCAACACCCTGGTTATTCCATATAAAACCAAATCCAGTATCAAAAAGGAGATTTTTACTCCAGAGAGAGAGAGAGAGAGAGAGAGAGAGAGAGAGAGAGAGAGAGAGAGAGAGAGAGAGAGAGAGAGAGAGGTACGAGCATGTGCGTTTGCGTGCACGTGTATGTGTCTGTATTCTTCGTCTGTCTGTCTGTTGGTCGATCGGTACGAGCATGTGTGTGTTGTGTGTTGTGTGTGTGTGTGTGTGTGTGTGTGTGTGTGTGTGTGGTGTGTGTGTGTTTTGTGTGTGTGTGTGTGTGTGTGGAAACGATCCATGCATTAAATGTAGTACAAAGTAGGAATTTGTTCTGCTAAATGAACGATCCATGCGCTAAATGTAGTACAATTTAGGAATTTGTTCTGCTAAATGAACGATCCATGCACTGAATGCAGCACAAAGTAGGAATTTGTTCTGCTAAATGAACGATTCATGCACTAAATGTAGGACAAAGTAGGAATTTGGTATGCTAAATGAACGATCCATGCGCTAAAAGCAGTACAAAGTAGGGGAAATTTTTTCTGCTAAATGAACGATCTATGCACTAAATGCAGCACAAAGTAGGAATTTGGTATGCTAAATGAACGATCCATGCGCTAAATGCAGTACAAAGTAGGAATTTGTTCTGCTAAATGAACGATCCATGCACTAAATGTAGCACAAAGTAGGAATTTGTTCTGCTAAATGAACGATCCATGCACTAAATGTAGGACAAAGTAGGAATTCGTTCTGCTAAATGAACGATCCATGCACTAAATGTAGCACAAAGTAGGAGTTTGTTCTGCTAAATGAACGATCCATGCACTAAATGCAGCACAAAGTAGGAATTCGTTCTGCTAAATGAACTAAAAGGAGAACAAAACATGGACTTGCACTGCTGGCTGAACCATTCCTGCGTTCACCGTACAACAAAACAGGGAAATGCGCCGCCATCGGAGCGACAAATGAAGTACAGGCTAGGTACATGTAGGACAATGAAGCGCTCATAGAAAGCACGAGAGGTGACGGACAGAACAGAGGGATAGTTATACCTTTGTAAAGGGAATGCCCGAGAGAAGGGGGTGGGGAGGAAATACAATATACACACAGGCAAACTATGGGGATCTACTAGCATCAAAAGGTCATAAATGTTTTTCTTCATGAAGATAGAAAAGAATCCACCATAACTGTTGTTATCACATGAAAATAGTTTCTGGAATTCTTGACTCTGATCTTTCGTCTGAATGTTTATGTCGACAAAAAACGATCAACATTATGCAAATTCATGAGCGCAAAATAGTGCTAAACTATGAGGCGTGCTGGTTACAAGGGGGTGTACAACTGATGCTAAAGTGGACGCCATTATGATTCTTTTCCCAGAAAGCGGTTTGCTGTGAACTTAGTTCGCAAGTTATCTCAATTTCCTTTCTCTTCACTCACTGTGCAGGCATTAAAAGAATGAAAGTAGTTATTTTGACGTTAAATTCACACTAATCTCTACGCACATAAAAACCATATCACGCTGATAAATGAATATGACATGTGATTGCTGTAATCATAAAGAAAACGTTGACTTTTGAACTTTCACAGCAATTGGTTTCCCATACCGTTCCACTTAACATCTTGTGATAGTATAATATGACTCTGTTGGCTTAACATTATCTCCCCTGAATATGACTCTGTTGGCTTAACATTATCTCTCCCTTCTAAAGCTCATCTGTTATTGACGTAGATAGATCAGATTTAGGCGAGTGGGGTGGTGGGGGTGGCTCATACCATCATACGTTGCTGTGTGTGCCTTATCTTGTGTACGGGCATGCGTGCATTACTTGCAAGAGAGAGAGAAGAGAGAGAGAGAGGAGAGAAGAGAGAGAGAGAGAGAGAGAGAGAGAGAGAGAGAGAGAGAGAGAGAGAGAGAGAGAGAGAACTCGGAACTCGGAACTCGGAAAATTTTAATTGCAAAGGCCACCGACCTATCTGCAATGAATCAAGAAACAAAAATGAAATCACACACACTGACCGGTGACATTTCTAACTGATCACGCACATTTACAAAACTTGCTCACACCAACTATATAATCGTAAATTGAGAATACCGAAAGATACATTACAAAATCACACCCATATGTAGCACTCTCCCAAACTCGCACAGCTCGCACATACAATTTCGCTCGCACTTACAATTGCGCGCGCGCAACACACACACACACACACACACACACACGCACACACACACACACACACACACACACACACACACACACACATACACACACACACACACACGTACACAAGCACACACACACACACACACACACACACACACACACACTACACACACACACACACACACACACACACACACACACACACACACACACACACACACACACACACACACACACACACACCACATACTCACGCTTTAGAGAGAGAGAGAGAGAGAGAGAGGAGAGAGAGAGAGAGAGAGAGTGTGTGTGAGTGTGTGTGTGTGTGCGCGCGTGCGTGCGTGCGTGCGTGCGTGCGCGCGCGTGTGTGTAAAACATTATGAAAGACTCAAACTATGAATGAACGATAATGCTTGTTCTAGGAAAACGTTTTTTTCATTTTAATTTTATCTTTATGTTATTTAATTGCATCAGCTCCTCCCGTACAAACCAAGACGGTCAATACATTCATTAACAATCAATCAACAAAAATACGAAGACAAACCAAAGCTGGTCAATACATTAATTAATCAATAAATTAACCAGCTAAACTAAAACAAACCAAACCGAACCGAAGTGAACTGAACTAACTTGGATCTTAATTTGAGGAGAGGAGGGGAAACCATTACGTACAGAACAAAAACAAGGGAGACAAGTTGGATCCCCTTGTTGAACTGATTATAAGCCCATCAAAACCAGAGAAAACTTGTCTTGCGTATTACGAGACCAAACCCCGATTAAACCAGACCACATCAGATCTAGTAGCAAAGCGAGAACGAGTGCAGGCGGGAAATCTAAACAAATCATAAATAAATGTTAGCGAACCGGAAAAAAAAAAAGTAGACAAATGAATACAAGACAAAAACACAACGCGTTTCGACCTCTTCGATCTTCTTCAGTCAAGACACAAAACAATTAGGACAACTGAAGTGATTGAAGATAAGGGATTGCTCGTTCATTTTGCTGTCCTAATTGTTTCGGATCTGGCCTGAAGAGGACCTAAGAGGTCGAAACGCGTCGTGTTTTGTCTTGTGATTCGTTTGTCCACGTGTTTTTTTGTTGTTTGTTTGTTTGTTTGTTTGCTAACATTTATTTAAGATTGTTTAGACTACATCACTTAGAGCAGACTCGAAAAAATCAACTGGATTGCATCAGATCAGAGAAGCACAGGTGAGACTCAACTGGATTTGACCGGACAAGACCAGACCATGGACTTGACTACAACGACCTGCGCTGAACCCAGCAGAGGTACTCTGAACATCAACTGACTTATTAAAAAAAAAGGGGGGGGGGGGGGGGGGGGGGGGGGGGGGGGGGGGGGGGGGGGGGGGGGGCTCTTGAACTAGGCCTGGAGGTGAAAAGAATAAACAACATATTAGGAGCAAACTTTTTTTTTTTAAGTCCAGGAAAAACGCATTGCCTGTTCCTAACTGCACACTGCTGTCACTTTGTGCACCGGTTCACCTAGAACACACAGAGACACGAGACACACAGAACAAATAAGGAAACATCCTAAAAAGCTAGAACAACAACAACAACAACAACAACAGCAGCAGCAGCACAACAACAACAACAACAACAGCAGCAGCAGCAACAACAACCAACAACAATAACAAATTTAAAAAAACCACGAAAATGGAATTTCCAACCTCGACCATATTCCCTGGGGAAGTACTAAGACGAGCAAACAACCCAAATGAAAAAAAAAAATTAATACAACCACTCTAAATGCAGCACAATGTAGGAATTTGTTCTGCTAAATGAACGATCCATGCACTAAATGCAGCACAAAGTAGGAATTCGTTCTGCTACATGAACGATCCATGCACTAAATGCAGCACAAAGTAGGAGTTTGTTCTGCTAAATGACGATCCATGCACTGGTGAAGTACTAAGAAGAGCAAACAACAACTGAAAAAAAAATTAATACAACCACTCTATTGTGAAGCGGGAGCCCCCCACCCCCACCCCCACCCCCACCCTCCCGACTCCAATGACCATACTGCCAGCGATCCATATGAGTGAAGTAAGAACGATACAGTCTATGTACTAGGAAGACTCTCAACAATGTCTGTCGTTTCTCACTCTTTCAGAGGCGAAGAAGGTTGGAGAAAATGAATGCACTTCGTTGATGTCGGTCTCAAGTCATGTTAACGAGTATAAAACAGTTTGAACTGACGAGAAAGGTTCCTCTTATCTGTCTCTTTAGTCACTCAAAGCATTACGAGGGAACTGACTGCAAAAATCCACATCGCCTAGAGACCGACATTCTGACTCTACATTCCAAAGATATCAAGGAAAAGCAAACAAACAAAAACAAAAACAAAGCAAACAAACAAACAAAAACCATGACATACA
>JAFLJL010016694.1:0-41792 GCA_018398815.1 Conus ventricosus
GTGTTTTAGTGTGTGCATGTAGCGGTGGTTTGTGTGGTGTGAGTATGGGTGTGAGTGTATGCATTAATATTATCAACATTTTATGTTCTTCATATGAATGCTTTTTAACATTGTTGGATGTTTTATGATCACTGTAAGTTAGTTTTCCTTTTTAAGAGGACAACAAATCAAATTGAATTGAATTGAAGTGTGTGTGTGTGTGTGTGTGTGTGTGTGTGTGTGTGTGTGTGTGTTTTGTGTGTGTGGTGTGTGTGTGTGTGTGTTGTGTGTGTGTGTGTGTGTGTGTGTGTGTGCGCGCGCGCACGCGCGCGCGCGCCCCCAGTGAAGGCAGGCCGTGCCTTTCAGGGCGACACAGGGGAGGCAATCTGTGGACGGGAGAAAAAGATGACAACGGAACGCTGTTGGCGTGGATCTGAATGCAGAAAGAGAGACGAGGTGTCTGTGATGCATCTTCAGACCGCTGCAGACACACAATGAGGAGTTTCAAGCCGCAACATTCCAACCCACAGGTGGGTCGATTCACGACTGTCAGCTGCCCAGACACACAATGAGGAGTTTCAAGCCGCAAACATTCCCAACCCACAGGTGGGTCGATCTCACGACTGTCAGCTCCCCAGACACAAACGCTCCACCACCGGACTACGGACTTCTCGGACCAAACTGAAAAGGACTGCTAAGTATCACAAACGAGCGCGCGGGCGTTACACACACACACACACGCACACGCACACACATTTACGTACACACGCGGCGCGCGTACTCTCTCTCTCTCTCTCTCTCTCTCTCTCTCTCACAAAACACACAAGATGGCGACAGCGATCAGAAGCTAAACGTCGGGTCTGCTGGCTTATAGCATTTCTGCAGGCTCCGTCTCAGAAATGCCCAAAAAACTAGGAGCCAGGGGGGTTTCTTCTTTCGTGTCCAGTACGAAATGCAAGTCAAGAAAGAAAGACAAAACCAAGCAAGTCGGCGCTTCAAAGAATGTTCAAATCTGAAGCGAACCGGTCAACAGACAAATGCTGACATTCCTGGATTGGAACGGACAGCACGATGAAATTCCAAATCTCAACTCCCTCACTTCTTATGCCATGAAGGACAAATCGGTGAGTTGAGGAAAGTAATCGAAACATTATGCAAAAAAATAGTATCCCTCGAAGATACGGTACGTGAGCAAAACAACACGATTGCTCAGCTCACAACCGTAAAATGTAATTCTGAACCACGTTCTAAATTTGTTCAGACGAATACAGAACAGAAAATGGTAAAGGAGAGCGCGAAACAAGACCTTACCTACGCTCAGGTGACGCACAAACCCCCGGTTTCAACATCAAACGGGAAAGAAAAAGAGAAGATAAAAAACTAAAGCCAAAAGAACGAATTAGAACACAGAAGACAACCTCTCATGACGTCAATCCCAAGGGTAGCGTCATTACGTCACAGACTGCTCAGAATCGAACAAAACAAAAGACACAACTTCGAAAGGAAAGTGAACAAGGCTAATGAAGATCTCCATCTGTACTCGTCCTTCATGATTCTGTTTGAACGGTGTGAAGTGCCCCCGACTTGGTCGATCTTATGGTTTCAAAACCGTTTCCAAAACATCTTCCACTACAAAGGACTTACTGCCCACGCTGAGACAAACCTTGTCGTCAATGGATACAGAAGTCGATGCAATTGTTATTCATTGTGGTCTCAATGATATTCAACAAAAGACGTTGCATCCTCTAGCAAACTCTTTGCGGACACCGTTAAAACCATGCTAAAGAGCATTCACACGCCAGCATTGTGATCAGTAAAGTGGCTCCTGTTTCTAACCCCGAAATAAACATAAACCGCGAAATGTTCAAACGCGGTTATAAACTCTGAACTATTCAAAGTTCCAAAGTGTCCGTCATCAGCCATGAGAATCTCCTTGCCGGCCCAGAACACTGAAAGACGGAGTCCACCCGAACCAGAAAGGAGCCAGTGTACTTGCTGGTAACTTAGGGCGACACGTTCACCAGCTTTTCTGGAGAAACTCTCTGGCAGCAAGTCCAGGAATCCCAGTCTACATCGCTCTTCATGGAGAACACGATGCCTCCTCCTCCAGTCTTCTCGTCACACAGATATCTTGATCTACCCTTTTCTCCTGCACCGGGGCCCCTGGCGGAACTTCTATGATGTTCTACAAGACTGGTGAATGATCTTCATAAAACTTAACAACACTCCCCCGTCAAGAAAGTCAGCAGTTGTGCTATAATGTCTAGCGACTGAAATGAAAAAATGATCGTCTTTGTGATATATATTTGCCTGGTTGCCATTTTGATTTTTTTTTTTCTAAACCTGCTACATCGCGTAGTTTCCTCAATCCCCCCCCCCCCCCTCCTTTTTTTGTGTGCGTTACACATTACCATCTTATTCCTCTTCTAGGCCTTGCCTTTTGTAAGTGTTCTCTATTGCGTTGCTGTTCACTGATTAGTTCATTGTTGGGGAATTGTCTTTTTATCTTTCATTTGAATAATCTTCATTTTGCAATTGTGCCCCCCTTTGAATGTCCATTGTAAAATTTTGATGGCAAACAAGACTGACATTAATATACTACAATGGAACTGCCGGTCGATTAACAAGAATTTGGTAAATCTTCAACAACATCTTGAAGCCAGCTCTACATGGTCCTTATTCTTCAATCACTAAATGTGTCTAAAAAACGACTTGCCACGACTGGATCGTTTCTTTACCCACCTGTGGTACAAGAAACTGGTGACAATGAGAAAGTCTCTGCACCTCAGACTTGTATTCTTGTGCAGCTTCTGTTCACTTTGACAATTCTCTAGTCTTAACATTGTCTCTGTGTACTTTCCAAAAGGAGTCATTGATAGCAATTCAGACTGGCTACATAATACAAACTTTAAAAGTAGTAAATGGTTAATTGCAGGTGATTTAATGAACATGCTCCTTTTGGGATAGAACTTGCACGAAAGTCAGCTCAAACCGTTTAGGGGGAAAATATTCAGACTCCCCGCTCGTCCTGTTAAATGATGGAAGTATCACGAGACTGCCTGATATCCCTAGTCACAGATCATCTGCAATTGACTTGTCTTTAATCCCCCCATAAATTTGGTCCCGGGGCTGTACATAGCAAACTTATAAATAACACTTTAGGGAGTGATCATATTCCCATAGTTATTTTCTGAGAGGATTTGTAGTGAGCCAAGATGACAGTAAGGATTAAAATCCCAAAGTTTGATTACAAGCGAGCTGATTGGGCCAAATTTCATCTGTGCTATCTTCATATGATGTCAATTCTTTTGATAAATCTGACATAGAATCTATGTACAGTCATTTTACTATCTCACTACTGCATGCAGCTGGTGAGGCAATTCCGATTCTTAGTCAATCAAAATCTCCCAAACACACGGGTAAAGTGTGATGGACAGAATCTTGCAGAAACGCTGTTGATAAAAATAAAAGCACGTTTAAACTGAAACGCAAAAGTAAAAAGGTTAAAGGGAGCATACCAGTTAGAACTGCCAAGAATCAAAGGAATAAAGTAATTGAAAATGCTAAACACGAGTACTGGTACTCATTTTGTTTTAATGAAATAAGTGAACATAAAGATATCAATAAAATTTGGAAAAAGATCCATGAAATGAAAAACGGAATCCATTTACCTGCATATCCATCATAATAGGTGCTGAAAAATTTCCTTCGGCATACCAAAAAGCAGAATCATTTGCTGACATGTTTCCAAAAACAGCTCCTTCTGTAGTTTATCAGACAAATGCAGAGCTATGGGGGAGAAACCAATCTAACAAAGAAATGTACGCTGATCCGGACGAAAATAATGATCATTATCTAAATGCTGATATTACGTCTCAGGAATTACACTCTGCTATTTCTTCATTGTCTAATAAGAAAAACGTCTGTTGGTTTAGATGCCATTTCTAATGAAATGTTTAAAACATATACCACAAAATTTTGTTTATTTCTACATGAAATTATTAATAAATGTTGGATTGAAGGGAACATACCTTCCATATGGAGAGACTCATTATAGTTCCCATTTTAAAGAATGGAAAATCAATGACAAACACAAATAGCTATCGACCTCTATAGCTCTTACATCTAGTCTGTAAACTAACGGAGATAATTGTTTCTAAACAGATTGACATACTATTGTGAAAAAACTCGCATTATCCTGCAAACCAGGCCCGGTTTTTAGAAAGGGCAGGTCTACTATTGATCATCTTGTAAAGCTCACTACGCAAATTAAACACAGTTTACTAGAAGACAAAACGTTCTCGCCACATTTTTCGATATCAACAAGGCATTTGATCAAGTTTGGCATGATAGGCTTTATATAAATTAAAAACTATTTGGTCTCTCTGGTCATATTTATAAATTTGTTAAAACATTCTGACCAACAGAAGTATTCAGAATAGGTCATACTTATTCATCCAAAAGATTACTAGATATGGGTATCCCCCAAGGCTCTGTGATCGCCCCTCTTCTCTTTAATATTTTAACTAATGATTTAATAATAATAATAATAGTGATTATTTTTACGCACACACCTTCTTGTCAAGAAGCTCGTGGCGTTTACAATGGCATTTCGTGCATATATACTCATACGTAGCAAACTCACAAAACTCACAATCCACATACTCACAATACAAAATAGTAATAAAATAAGGGATAAGAAATATACAAGGATAAAATAACTGTACATGGTTAAGGTGTCTGAAACTCAATAATGTATAACACTCATCAAAATCAGTCATTATGTACATGTGCAAAAACAAGCAGCTGCATCTCACTAGCATGTAATGTATTTACCTAAATACATTACAAAAAACGTTAACTTGATTCAATATGCGGATGACATCTGCTTATGGTTGAACGCCACATTAAAAAAGAACACATCAAAAGATCTGTTAATCACATTAGAAGAATATATCAAAAAGAGTTAGACAACATTGCGAACTTCATGTCTGATAATGGCTTATGCCTGTCGGCTGAAAAATCCCGTATGATGTTATTTGATTGCAGGTGGGTCTGCTCACAATACTCCTAACTTCAAAGTACATAATACCCCATTGAGCTACACTTCTGAGATGAAATTCCTTGGTGTGCATCTTATGTCAAATCTTTCTTGGAATTTTCACTTGGAACACATAATAAATCAAGCGAGAAAATCTCTTAATCTGCTCAAAGTTATAAGCAAACAAAGTTGGGGCCAGGAAACAAAAAGTTTAATACATCTTTCTTCTGCTTTAGTTAGATCCAAATTGTCATATGCACAAGAGGTCTTTTTTAGTGCTCCTAAGTATTTATTAAAAAAACTTCAGTGTATAGACTCTAAGGCATTCAGATTAGCCCTTGGTGTTCCATTTCATGCTTCAGCTTTAGGAACATACCCTGAAGCTGGTGTCTTACCTCTTGATGACCATCGTGAAATAGCCTGCGCGAAGTACATTCTTCGCTGCTCAACTATTGAAAGTGCTAACCAAATGGAATGGATATGAGGTCTGATGTAGACTTTCCTAAACGTGCTAAAAACATTCGAGCCACTAAAACGATACCTCACATATTCTTCTCACTTGTTGACAAATTCAGGTATCAATCATAAAAAGCTTGCTGTGCGTTTCCCATAAGTCCCCTACCAAACTGGGAGCTCTTCAAATCAAAATTGATTATAACTATACTATATATCTAAAAAATGATAACATTAATATTCTAGCTTGCGAAGCAAAATCACATATCAATGATTGTTATCGTAACTTCGTAAAAGTCTATACTGATGGGTCTCTATTAAACATAATGCTGGTTGTGGCTTTGTCATTCCATTTTTAAAAATTGAGAAGTCCTTTCATCTTGGGGCAATTGTCCATTTTTACAGCCGAACTTATAGCAATATTAATGGCCGTAGAGTACATAAATGATTTATCATTTGACTGTTATGGTATTCTCTTCTGTGTAGATTCTAAGTCAGTTCTTCAAGCTTTAGAATCTACAAATTCAAAAAATCGTGCTGAAATCGTATCAGAAATTAAAATACTTATTCACAACATTATGTCAAGAGGTATAATAGTTAATTTTTGTTGGGTTCCTTCCCATTGCTTCATATCCGGAAATGAATGGGCTGACAGGATTGCTCGAGCAGGTGCAAACAATTCTGACAATACAGCTTCTATTCATATTCCCTTGAGCTTACATGAAGGATATTCTCTCTTACAAAGAGCTCTTTTGAAAAATTTGAGGAATACTACAAGGAAAGTGTTCTCCCCGAATACATAAACCCGACTCTTCTATACTTTGTTGTACGAGCTCTCGAGCAAGTAATCTTTTAAAAAGGGCTTCCTCAGTAAATCCAGTAAACCGTAATAATAGGATTATACCCAAGACACAGTAGACAACTGCCTCCTTATTATTTCGGTTAAAAATAAATGCATTCAGAACAAAATATGTCAAGAATATTCGATGTGCTTGTGGCGCCCTTGATAATTGTACAACAACACACGTTCTATACTTTTGCCCCTACTTTGATTCCCATTTGTCAGAGTTTCGAAAGGATGCTTCAAAGTGCATATTCCAGGATATCATGACTCTCTTAAATTTTGTACGAATTCTTATGTTAAGCCCAGTTGGCTCAATCCCGTAATTGCTGTTCCATGATCTTGTTTCGTACAGTTGTTTGTTTTTACTTTTGATGTCTTTTTTTTTTTTAACAGTTTAATTCTTACTTAGAGTTTCTCCCCATCACAATACACGCACACACGCACACGCACGCACGCGGGCGCGCACTCACGTACGCACGTTGCACGCACACACGTACGCACGCTGCATGCACCACTCAAACACACACCACACACACACACACACACACACACACACACACACACACACACACCACACACACTCTCTCTCTCTCTCTCTCTCTCTCTCTCTCTCTCTCTCTCTCTCTCTCTCTCTCTCTCTCTCTCACTCACTCAAACACACACACCTTGTCTAATATACATTTAGTGAAAAGACGTTAAATTGAAGAACAACAAACAACAACAACAACAACAACAACACACACACACACACACACACACACACACACACACACACCGTGCACGCACGCACGCACGCACGCACGCACGCACGCACGCACGCACACACACACACACAACACACACACACACACACAACACATGCACACACACATGCAGTGAACATATGTTCAGGACCCTGTAGTTGATTGGTACCCGTGGCATCGCATTCTGCATCATAACAAACATCCACGCAAATGGAGTGTTGGTTTACCACTGCCCGAAACTGGGTGACGCACGAGAGACAAGTATCAGCACGATCACCTTTGTAGTCGTCCCGTTTTCTTTAGCAGGGGTACACTCCCTTGTGTTTCTTGACGACAGTTCACTCCCTTCACCACACGTCCCCCTTCCCCTTCTCATTTTACATGCCGTCCATGCGTCATAGTCCTTGTGCAGTGGTCTGTTTTCGTTTTTTCCGTGTTGGAAAAGAAATAAAACTAACAGATCACCAGTATCTATCTGAATACTTTGTCTTTCGAGCTGTTAGTTTTTATTGCTTCTGTATGTCAACTTTCGTTGTGCGTGTGTGTGTTGGGGGGTGGGGTATTATTATTGCTATTTTTCTGTTCGTTTGATGCGAAGGGTAACATGATTTGTGCTTATGTGTGTGGACATCAGTGTGTGTGTGTGTGTGTATGTGTGTGTGCGTGCGTGTGTGTGTGTGTGAACAGTCCACCCCAAAAACGTACCCACTCCTTGTCGGCGTTGACGTCAGCGCACGTGCCGCATGTCACGTGCTTTTCCCCTGTGGACTGTTTCGTTGTCATGTTGCCAGTACCTGCCCTCACTTGACTCAGTCCACCTCTGACTGACGTCATCAATACTCCTGCACTGACATTATTGGTCCACGGCCGAGGTACGGGTCATCAGAATGTTTTCTTTTAAATAAAAACTTTTGTAACGCGCGCGCGCGAGCGTGTGTGTGTGTGTGTGTGTGTGTGTGTGTGTGTGGTGTGGTGTGTGTGTGTGTGCTGTAATTTTAGTAATGAAGTATCTGAAGGAAATATCAATCTAGACATTTTAAATGATTCAATTACTGAGGATGAAATTGAAAGAGTCATTAAATGTTTAAAGAATAATAAAGCAGCAGGAGTTGAGTTAGTAAGGAATGAATATATAAAGAATAGTGTTCCTTATTATGACAAGTTTTATTGCTTATTGTTTAATCGTGTTTTGGATTCTGGTATTATACCAGAAGATTGGGTGACAGGGTTAATTGTACCACTCTATAAAGGCAAAAGGAGATCAACAAGACTGCAATAACTACAGAGGGATAACTCGTGTTGAGTTTGTTAGGCCAAATTATTCACGTCCAATTCTAAATAGCAGACTTACATAATTTTGTTGAAATGAATGGACTTATTTCAAAAACCAAGCAGGTATTAAGACGCATGCATTGAACGCTTTTGACCATGCTTTTGTTACTTAATATCATTGATTGAATGTTTGCAATCAACAATAGGAAAATTATACTGTCATTTATTGATTACAGAATGCGATTTGATTCTATTTGGATGCATGCTTAATGGCCACAAACCTGAATGAGTCAATGCAAATCTTGGAAAATTCTGCACGTTTAATTCAATATGTATGATCAAGTAAAATCGTTCATTTTTCTAAATGTTCAAAAGTCAGAGATCTTCTTGGCAGATTTAGGGAGTTCGTCAAGGAGAAAACCTTTCAACCTTATTGTTTTCATCATTTTTGAATGATGCTAGAAAACAGTTCCTTAATGACAATAACAGTTCAACACTAAATATGAATTACCGCAAAGTATGAAACTTGAACAGTTAATTAATTGCTGTAATGTTTTATATGCTGATTATACAGATAATACTGGCAAATTCTAAATATCAGCTTTGCAAAAAAGAACTTAATGCCTACATAAATATTGCATGCAATGGCAAATAGAAGTAAACCAAAGAAAACAAAAATAGTTGTCTTTCATGGTCGAAATAGTATCGTAAAAATTTTTCTTTGGGAATGAAAAAAATAGAGGTTCAAAATTCAATGAAATACTAAGCATCGAGTCAGCAGAACAGGTTCTTTTTACAAAGCAAAAAAATGTGCTTATACTCCGGCTGTCAAGGCAAAAGTTTTCATAATTACAAATTGTCATAGGGAGCAGAAATTGCCACTTGATGTTTGCAACCAATTTTTTAAATTCCATAGTTGTATCCTGTGTTGTTTGTATGGTTGTGAAATTCGTTATGAAAATGTTGATATATTAGAAAATGTTACAGTTACTGAAGTAGTATTTTATTTAGATTAAATAAAACTACAATGACTTCATTGACTTATGGTGAAACCGAATCTATCCTTTATCTGTACTGATTAAAGTAAGAGTGATTAGTTCTGGCTAACTTAGTTGTTCCTGAATCTAAAAGTATTAAAACAAAGTATATAAAATCTTACATGGACTATATACAAAAGGAATTTTTCCGTTTCATCACCATGCTTAGTTTATGTTAAAAGCATTTTATTTTGAAACTGGTTTTGTTTGTGTTTGGAATCTCATCATTCACAAACAGAAATAACTTATTAAGTGTGTTAACAAAGGAGTTGCAAAATAATTATGCTCGTGTTTGCGCAGTCCTCTTGAAAACAGCAACAAGTGTGGGCATTCCATAAAAGTATAAAACTGTCTTTGAAAAGAACATTATATTTCTACCTTACCAGATAATTATGATAATATCTTTATGCAAAATATAGATGTAGTAACCATAAATTGCAAATTGAAATGGAGACACCATAATTTCCAAGAGAATTGGCGTATTTTGTCGTAACTGTGAAATGGGTGAAATTGGAGATGAAATTTCATTGCATATGGAATGTCCAAACTAATAACGAAACTTCTTCGGAAAAGTAAAAATATCATACTTCCCTAAAAAATATCTAAAACCAAAGTCTGTTTTCCAACTTATTGTAATTTATTTCAAAAGAAGACGCATTTGTATGAATATAGTAAGTTTCTAAAAAAATGGGGAAGATTGTTAATGAATCGTTACAGTTCACCCAGGAAAAAAAAAAAAAAATTTTTTTCCCCCAGCATTTCACAACCATGTTCACACATTGTCTGAGTGAGTTTCGTATTTTGTCTTGATACATTTGTATCCACCATGGCCCCAACCAGGGTCAAAAGGATTAAAATTGAATTGAATGAATTAATGACTTGAATAGTGTGGTTGTGTGTGTGCGTGTGTGTGTGTGTGTGTGTGTGTGTGTGGGTGTGTGTGTGTGTTGTGTTGTGTGTGCGCGCGCGCGCGCGCGCGTGCATGTGTATGTGTTCGCATATTTACTACGTAACGACAGATCCAATGACTATTGTTGAAGCACAAAACTGATTCAACCGACGCTAACTGGAAACTGACACTGAAAGATTAGGAACTTCATTAAAAAAAAATTTAACTTCTTAGCTTCTCGTTTTAGTAAAGATATGTTGTAAAACCTACTTTTCTCCGGGGGATTAAAGCAATGACTACAAGCAGTGATCTGACCATAGAAATGGTAGCTGACTGCGGTGTTACGAATTAGTATTGCAGGGAAGCAGCAGCTCTTATGGCATGTCTGCTGTCCAGTGTGTGTCACACATACCAGACAGTGCCACCACACACGGTCCTCATTAATCTTCGAGTTGATAATGAAGTTGTTTACGAATACAATCAGTTTCACACGAAAACACTCAACATGTCATGTTCGTGCGGGCCGTTGAGACACTCAAACATTCAATTGTTTCACATTGGATGTTTTCCTTCTGACTGGAATAAAAATGGTGAGTGAAACCGTTAACACTGAAATAATTGCAGCTTTTATGAATGGATCCATTCTTCATGTGTAAGTGTGTGCATGCGCGCGCGTGCGAGTGTGTGTGTGTGTGTGTGTGTGTGTGTGTGTGTGTGTGTGTGTGTGTGTGTGTGCATGTGTGTGTGTGTGTGTGTGTGTGTGTGTGTGTGTGTAAGAGAGAGAGAGAGAGAGAGAGAGAGAGAGAGAGAGAGAGAGAGAGAGAGAGATTGTGACGTTGGGTACATATTTAACTGTTCCTTTTGTAAGTGTCCGTCATGGGGAAGAAACGAAATGCACATGTGACTTCTTGAACACTTCTCTGGTTAACATGCCCGCCACGTGAGACTCAAACCTTCGGCCCGTAGCAGTGTTTGCGTGCTGTTCACCTGTGTGGGTCCTTCCATCACGTTGAATACTCTATGAAAGAAAGTGTAGAGTACGGGACTGTCAAGCAGTCTCACGGTAACCAGAATAGCGTTCCACTGCAATACCTTCATCATCCTTATCTGTACAGGGCGTCATCAAACAATCCAAGTTCTACAGCCCCTGAAACCCTGCTCTCCTGGTGACTTCAGTGTCGATTTCCTCAACGTGTCCATGGCCCCGTGAGTTCTTACCCAGGACACCGATATCCACACATTCATGGGCACCTTCCCTGCATGGGCATGGTGACACCCTTCGGAGGAGGAACTCATCCATGCTGGCTCCGCCACTAAGCGGTGACTGTGGTCAGGTGGCCGTGGATGCACACCAGGTGCTGTAATGACTGTGGTCAGCTGGATGCACACCAGGTGCTGTGATGACTGTGGTCAGGTGGCAACACACCAGGTGCTGTGATGACTGTGGTCAGCTGGCAACACACCAGGTGATGTGATGACTGGTCAGCTAGCAGCACACCAGGTGCTGTGATGACTGTGGTCAGGTGGATGCACACCAGGTGCTGTGATGACTGTGGTCAGGTGGATACACACCAGGTGCTGTAATGACTGTGGTCAGCTGGATGCACACCAGGTGCTGTGATGACTGTGGTCAGGTGGATACACACCAGGTGCTGTAATGACTGTGGTCAGCTAGCAACACACCAGGTGCTGTGATGACTGTGGTCAGCTAGCAGCACACCAGGTGCTGTGATGACTGTGGTCAGGTGGATGCACACCAGGTGCTGTGATGACTGTGGTCAGCTGGATACACACCAGGTGCTGTGATGACTGTGGTCAGCTAGCAACACACCAGGTGCTGTGATGACTGTGGTCAGCTAGCAACACACCAGGTGCTGTGATGACTGTGGTCAGCTAGCAACACACCAGGTGCTGTGATGACTGTGGTCAGCTAGCCACACACCAGGTGCTGTGATGACTGTGGTCAGCTAGCAACACACCAGGTGCTGTGATGACTGTGGTCAGCTAGCAACACACCAGGTGCTGTGATGACTGTAGTCAGCTAGTAACACACCAGGTGCTGTGATGACTGTAGTCAGCTAGCAACACACCAGGTGCCGTGATGACTGTGGTCAGCTAGCAACGCACCAGGTGCTGTGATGACTGTGGTCAGCTGGATGCACACCAGGTGCTGTGATGACTGTGGTCAGCTGGTTGCACACCAGGTGCTGTGCTGGGTGTGCTGGACCAGAACGGGCAGCGCTGAACACCTAATGACTCTACAGCGCTGTAGTGTCTCCTCTGGTGGTTGCCTTAGGGCTTGATTGTGATTGCATCTTGTGGACTGCAGCGGAGAGGCTGCCAGCAGGACACTCCTCAATGTGGCTGTGCACAGTAAGCAGAAGGAGCAGTATGGGACCGAAGCTTCTGCAGGCGGGAAAAGTAAGAAATGGACACCGCCCTTATAGCGCTGACGTTTCTTGAATCCCAGGGTGCACTGAGGATCATGGCTCCATGCCGTCAGAACCCAGCACCTGCTGCCCCCAAGATCCACAGCCAGGTGTGACGTCATTCCTGTATGTCAGTTCTGCACTACACGGCTTCAAAAGGCATCACACACTGCACTACACGGCTTCAAAGGACATCACACACACTGCACTACACGGCTTCAAAAGACATCACACACTGCATTACACGGCTTCAAAAGACATCACACACTGCATTACACGGCTTCAAAAGACATCACACACACTGCACTACACGGCTTCAAAAGACATCACACACTGCACTACCAATGAACAAGTGGTCAGTGTACTGAACCAGATAAGGAAACATGAACTGTCAAACCAGTTTAGAAGCTTAGACAGTTGCTCCATTCGTCAAATGTCAGGCGCCCAATGAATGAAGGGAGACAACCATCGTTAGTTCACTGCGAGCACAGTCACATTTTTTGCGGTTGTTTCCCCTTGCAATTTGTGGCCGCCCTTCCCCCTTCCTCCTCCATCTTCCACCGTTCCTCCCTCCCGCGTCTCCACCTACGTTCTCACCCAGGCACACATGAAAAAGCTGGCACGCATACTTACATGAGCTCACATACATAGGTGAGTGTTTAGTTCAACTGTAACAACTGATCATTCGAGTTTATAAACTCTCTTTCTCTCTCTCTCTCTCTCTCTGTTTCTGTCTCTCTCTCTCTCTGTGCTTGTCTGTGGGTACATAAAATCGTGGGCGTATCTGTGTACATGCGCGCGTGCGTGCTTGCGCGCGTGCGTGCCTCTGTGTGTGTGTGTGTGTGTGTGTGTGTGTGTGTGTGTGTGTGTGTGTGTGTGTGTGTGTGTGTGTGTGTGTGTGTGTGTGTGCGTGCGTGCGTGAGTGCGTGCGTGCATGTGGTCAAGTCAAGTCAAAAGTATCGTTATTGAGGGTTACAGAACAAGCTTTATAGCTTTTTTCATCCTGCCCTCACAAAAATAATCATAATCCTATAGAACAAACAAACAAAATCATGTATCAACACATTATGAAGAAAACACAGGAAAAAAACTGAAGTAGCTAACACATTCAAAGGATCATATTTCTGTCAAAACGATTGTACAAAATTTCAATACTTATTGTAATTAATATTACATAGCACGTCAAATACGACAGAGAGAGAGAGAGAGGGGGGGGGGGGGGGGGAGGGGGGAGTGATTCATCAACAGAATAAGCAGTAATCGTTCGATAATTTTTCCATCAAATTCCTTTTAAGAGCTCTTTTAAATGTTACTTTCAAAAGACATGATTTTAAAGATGATGGCAAATTGTTCCATATCGTTCCTCCAGAATATGTAAAACTTGATTTGTAGAGATTGTTGCATGGTCTGGGAAAGGAAAGCTTGTGTGAGTGTCTATTTTCATTGATTACAAAGTTTTGGATTATTTTCTTTTGGAGGTAGGCTATTCAATTCAAAATATTTGTTGAAGAAAAGCCTAATTTTAAACGGTAGAATATCCAATGTTTTGTAATCACTCCCTCTCAAAGTAGTAGATTTCAGCTGTATTATCTGTATAGCTCTTTCATGTAGACGATTTATTTGTTTCAAATTAAATTTAACTAGAATCATCCCATAAGGTGGACACATAGTTGATAAGAGATAGAATATGTGCGTGAAAGAATGTCAACCTCGGGTGATGTTGATGAGGAAGGACTAGCGCACAGCCCAAACACACTCACAGCTTGCTTACAATCTCATTCATATATCATGCATTCGTCACATCAAACCACTAGTAAAGTCTATAACTTTACTACACATGATCATAGAACGAAACATCAATGCATATGGAATCAACCAAAATAAAAACATTCTCTCTTTCCTGAACTTCACAAAATCATTTATCTAAATCATCATTAACTAACCCGGGTATAAACAGATTTCTACTTTACCTGGCCAGGTGATCTTAACTATTCACGAATCACTGTCTTTCTTTCTTTTTTTTTTTTTTCTTTTCACTGTCGCTTTCACAAGCACGACACAACTGCTGGCACTGGTATGGTCTGCTGGCACTGGGGCGTTGGTCTGTGGTTCTGCTTGACGAAGTGACGCTGCCAGGTATGAGGTCGAACCCCGGTTAAGATGGAACAGTGACTATCAACATCGATCTGTTCTCCTTTCTTCCTTCCTGCATTAACGCATTTCACTCTCTCTCTCTCTCTTCTAGTCTGCTCTATCAAATGAACATGGTTGCTTTTCTTTTCCTTTTCTTTTCTTTCTTTTTCTCTCATTAGTTAGCAACTCTCTCTCCCCACATCTCTCTTTAGTCCTTCCTCTGCAGACTATCTCCTGCTAATCTCTCAACTTGGTTCTCTTCTCTCCTCCCTTCATCTCTCTGCTTCTCTCTCAAGCAGACCTAGAACCTCTTCCTCTCTCTGTCTCTCTGTTCGTTCTCCCCTCGTTCTCCCCGTTCTCTCACTCTTACATCCTTCTTATCCGTTCCGATCTGTCAAAAAGGGCGAGTACCATGGTCAGTATTTTACCGCCTCGTACCCGAAGTTATCTCCCTCTAATTCCATTGGATATTCAAATCATGACAGTCACGCCTACACGCCTTACTCTCTGTGGTGGTCAATTGTCATTTAATTGATTAGCTAGATTTCACCCCCACCACGCACTACCTTCCCCCCTTTCCTACTTAACTGGCGCCGTGTGGCTTAACGTGTGGGCACTGGTCAGTGTAAATTGGCTAGATGAGTCTAGGTAGGCGCCCAGATGTCTGACCAGACCTATCGAGACCTGTCGGTCCAGCCACTCAGACTGTCTGCTGTCTCCTCGCGGTGCTAAATTGGCTGGATGCGACGCATGGAGCCGTCTGCTTGGCGCCAAGATGTCTGCGTTTGGACTTATGTCCAGTTGAAGTGGCCGGCGACTGACCACGACTTTGCTTGTGTTTATTTTTGACCGTGACAATTTCCCCCTTGCAAAAGACTATGCACCGCATTGTCTCAAAACAACGGTACAAAAAAAAGACAACAACCGAATTTGCTGACACACAGCTACACGTGCAAAGTTTGAAAATACTTCACAACAACGGTTTATAAATTATAGGGTATATCATTAGTGAATACCGCCCCAATGAGTTATCATTGATGTGCGCTCTTGCGTTATTTCGACCCATTTTATAACGACCTCTGTGCGCACTTATGCGATTCCCCTACCTGCGGATTTGCCACATCTTCTCTTCACAATTCCTATGAAAAGCACAATATAGTATGATCACGATCCATGACACTTCACTGAGGAATCTCCATCCTCACTTATTGCAATAATGCATCACTACACAAGCGACTGTATGCTCCAAGCATAACTACATTCACATGAACAAGTCTCACAAAGAAAACATGAACAAGTCTCACACACAAAAAAAATATGAACCATAGCCAACTGGGAATGAACCCATATCCAATCAACATAACTGTAGTCAACACATATTATCAACAAAGCACCCCGGATATGACTGACTTCCTCTGAGTTGCAGCTTGCTAGACTACGCGACTTAAATAGTCAGCTCCGACATTCTGTCGACCTGGAATGTACTGCACTCGGTACCTGTAGGGCTGCAGTGCCATTGCCCAACGCAGAACCCTGCTGTTTTTCAGCTGTGGCCTCCTGCAGGAATTTGAGTGGTTGATGATCTGTCTCTATCACGAACTCTTTCCCATACAAGTATTTGTGGAACTTCTGCACGGCCACACGACAGCTAAACACTCCTTCTCCACCGTTGCGTACCCTTCTTCACACTTTGTCAACTTCCTGCTAGCATACCTCACAGGAACTCGACCCCTTCATGCTCCTGCAACAATACTGCACCTACTCCACCGCCTGATGCATCTGTCCGCAACAAAAATGGTTTTGACATATCTGGTAGCTTCAGATGGGACGGGAACCTAATCTTTCCAGCACCATCTGCAGTGCTTGCTCTGCAGCGTCCTGACCACTCGACCACTGCCGGTTTCCCTGCCTTGACCAAATCACTGAAGGACTCGTGATTGCTGCGAAATTTGGAACAAACTCCCTATAGAACCCAATAAAACCTAGCAGACTCCTGACTTCTGTTTTGGTCTTTGGTCTCTCTGAATTCATCATCTTTCTCCACCTTTCCCCTTTCTGGCTGCTTTGTGTCGCCTCCGACAACAAAACCTAGGAACTCCAGGCTTGGAAAACAACCTGGCACTTTGTTGGTCTGGCTGTGAGATTGGCTTGTCTCAGCCTCTCCAAAACTGCTCCTAGCTGCTTCATATGCTCTTCCATGTCTCGGATGCTATCAGAATGTCATCCATGAAATTCACAACGCCTTCCAATCCCGTCAATAACTTCCTCATCATCCGAGAGAAGACTGCAGGTGCGTTGACCATACCAAAAGGAAGTACTCGCCACTGGTATAGCCCCATAGGAGTGGAGAATGCTGTGACTTCCTTTGAGTCCTCACTCAAGGCTATTTGCCAGTAACCCTTGCTCAGATCTATCCTGGTGAAATACTGGCTCTTGCTTGTGGCGATCTGAGCGAACAGGTCTTCCATGTTCGGTATGACCTCTGCATCGACCTTGGTGACACTGTTCAGACGTCTATAGTCAACACAGAATCGATGCTCACCTGACTTTTTCCTCACTAAGACGACGGGTGCACTATACGATGATTTGGACGGTTCAATCACCCCAAGGTCCAACATCTTTTTCTACCTCCTCCTCGATCACTTGCTTGGTGGCATATGGGATCGGGTAGGCTTTCACATGTACGGGTTTTTGCGATGTTAACTCCACCGTACAGGTCTCTAGAGTTGTCCTGCCTGGTTTATCAGTCAGGGACGCCCTATACTGTTCTAGGAGCCCCTAACTTCCTCCTGTCTCCTACTGTCTAGCCCTTCATACAGTGACACATCCCTGTATGACTCTTCTCCTGGAAACTCAGGCAACAAAATCTCCCCTTCCTCTGCTGGGTCTCCTTCACCTCCATCAATGATTGCTGCTGCGCCTATGTGCTGAGTCTCACGCTGAATATTTTGCGGAGCAAATTTGCATGGAAAAGTTTTGATTTCCCATCACATCGATTCGGTAGTCCTGATCTACCTTTTTCAATGATGGTGAATGGTCCCTTCCAATGCATCAGCAGCTTGTTGTGATCCGTGGGAAGCAGTAACAGGACTTGATCTCCCACCTTGAGGAATTGCTTCCTCACCTTCCTGTCATATGCTTCTTCTGGACGACCCTAGCCTCCTGCAACTCTCCCTTGCGACCTTACATGTCTCCTCTAGCCTATTGCGTAGGTCCACCACATACTGATAAGTGGTTTTGACCTCTTCTGACTCCTGTTCTCCGGACCACAGCTCTTTGAGAATGCACACTGGCCCGAACTGTCCGCCCATACAGCAGCTCAAATGGCGAAAAGCCTGTGCTTTCCTGAGGGGCTTCCCTGTAGGCGAACAGTGCCGCTGGAATGTAGCGGTCCCAATCTGCTGGCCTTTCCTCACAGAGCTTCTTTAAGATGCTCTTCAGCACACCATTGAATCTCTCCACCAAGCCATTGCATTGTGGGTGGTATGGGGTAGTGAGAAGCTGTGTGATCCCTAGCAGCCTGTTGACCTCCTCATCACGCCTGAGGTGAACTGTGACCCCTGTCACTGAGAATTTGTGCTGGCACCCCCACGCGAGAGAAGATGTCTACCAGCCCTTCAGCGACCTGTTGCGTATCTACGCCTTTCAATGCAACTGCTTCTGGGTATCTGGTCGCGTAGTCCACGAGCGTCAACACATACCTGTGCCCGCCTTTGGAACAGGGCGCGATTGGCCAATCAGATCAACAGCCACCCTCCTGAATGGTGTGTCAATTAAAGGGGGATGTTTAAGAGGTGCCTTCCTCTTCACCCCTCTTGTGGCTGATCTTTGACACACATCACATGACATGCAGAAACGCTTGATGTCTGCCATTGCTCCTGCCAATGAAAGTCATCAAAGATTCGGTCAGCTGTTTTGCTGGTGCCGAGATGACCCGCCATGAGCGACTCGTGACCCACTGACTGACAGTGTCACGTTAACCTGCTGGTACCTCTAACTGAGTGGTCACCTTACCTGTCTTCCCCTTGGTGAACACTCGATACAACAGCCCGCCTTTCAACATGACAGTGTCACGTTTAACCTGCTGGTACCTCTAACTGAGTGGTCACCTTACCTGTCTTCCCTTGGTGAACACTCGATACAACAGCCCGCCTTTCACAAGAAATTCTGTCTCACCTCCTCTAACCTCCTGTTTCTCTCCACCTCTTGCCAACTCCCAAGACTTCACGAGCGAAGGGTCTTGTTCCTGCGCCGCCCTAAACTCATCAGGCGACACATCTATGCCCGACTTCCTTGCTGGAACGACTAACGGTTTATCACCCTTTCCTCCTTCTTGCTCCTTGTTTGAACTGCTGCCCCTGTAGCAGTCAACAACTCAGGATCCCCTGATCCCTTGCACCTGGAATATTTCCAATGATCAAATCATGAAGGGGTTTCTCCATCACCAGCGCAGACAACTCGCCTGAGAAGTAAGGGGTACGTACTTCTATCTTAGCAACTGGAAACTCCCTCACAGTGCCATCGATTAGAGTACAGGTCTGGATTTGCCCTGTCAAATCCCCTTTCTCGACCAGCGTTGTTCTTACCACACCACATGAACAACCAGTGTCTCGTAACACTTTCACCCTCTGCTGGCCAATCCACCCTTCTTCCACTGGTAACGAACCACTCACCTAGTGCCCTCCATCCCTGACACTGACTGCTGTCCAGTGCTAGCCATAGGCTGCACTCACCCTCTTCAGACTGAATCCCTTTTGGTTCCACTGCAGGTCGTTTCCCTTGACGACCCTTATCCACCTCTTGCAAGGCTGCTGCCTTCTGGAACCTCATGCGACAATCCCTCGCCACATGTCCCTTCTTGTGACAAATGAAACACCTAATGTCCCTTTGCCCTTCCTTCTGCCCCACCACTGGGTTTGCAGACTTTGCAGAAAACTCCCCTAGTCTCCTTGCACTCTTCTCACCTGTGCCTGGCACCTGTTTCTCCTGCACCTTAGTGCCCAAACGTGCCTCTCTATACACCTCTGCGAACTTCAACAACTCTCCTGCTGTCTCTGGCTGTCTCTCTTTCAAATGTATGGTTAACTCAGGGCTGCAACCTGACAAAATCTGTTCCTTCATAACCAGCTCTTTCAACTCAGCGAACTCCTTTTTCGTACCACTCAACCTAACCATTTATCAAAATAGTGATCTAAACGTGCACCAAACTGATTGTACGTCTCACCTGCTTGTAATTTAGACTGAACGAAAATTTCTTCCTGAATCCCTCCTCTGTGAGGTCAAATCCTTTCATCAACGATTCCTTCACAGCGCCGAAATCAGACTGTTGTTCTGCTGGTAACGCAGTGAAAATTTGTAATGCCTTACCCGTCAGTAAACGCCGACAAAATGACTGCCCACTCTTCTGGAGGCCAACCCTGACTGGTCGCAAACGTTTCGAAACGGTTGATGTATGCATCAATCGAATCGGTTCCTTCAGAGATTTTGGCAACTTGGGTCGGGGAGCGTAACTGCGCACAGAGTCACTGGAAACTGAACTCCCATCCTCGATGGTCTCCCTTTGTATTCTCACTTTCTCTAACTCTAATTGAACCTTTAATCTTTCTGTTTCCTGCGCTTCCCTTATTCTTTCTGTTTCCTGCTTCATTCTTCTGTTTCTTGCGCCTGCCTTATTCTTTCTGTCTCCTGCTTCATTCTTTCTGTTTCCTGCGTTTCCCTAACCTTTTCCCGTTCTGCTATTCTACTGCAACACGGCGTCTTTCCGCTCGCTCATCTCTTTCCATCTTTTGTTGGTTTTCAACGAATGCTCGCACTCTTCTCCCGAATAGCCTAAATCACGAGCAACACTCACAAGTTGTTCAATAGGGGTGTTCTTTTCTTCCGCCATTATATCTCTCTTTTTTCTTTTTTTTTTTCTTTTTTTTGAACAAGATTTTATTACTACGACAGCCAAACTGGTGGTTTCCGACACGAGTGACGTAATAGCACAATCCTATGAATGATAATATTAGCTTGGGACAACGTAATAGTTTTTATAAGACGCCCAGCGCCTGACCCAACTATGAGAGCGATTATAGCAATCTGTGCGAAATGAGTACTCTGGGGCTGAAATGCCAAGCCTAGTATTAACTATCTTGGAAGCAATGCCAAGCCTAGTATTTAACTATCTTGGGAACATACAGTAAGACAACCCTTGTCTTAGGATTACAATACTTGAATCCCACCCAGCTTCCTCTCTGAGAAGTTGAACAATTATAATAAATGGGCCAAATATCCTGGCAGGCCCGCCAATAAATTGTCAACCTCGGGTGATGTCGATGGAGGAAGGACTAGCGCACAGCCCAAACACACTCACGCTTGCTTACAATCTCATTCATATATCATGCATTCGTCACATCAAACCACTAGTAAAGTCTATAACTTTACTACACATGATCATAGAACGAAACATCAATGCATATGGAATCAACCAAAATAAAACATTCTCTCTTTCCTGAACTTCACAAAATCATTTATCTAAATCATCATTAACTAACCCGGGTATAAACAGATTCTACTTTACCTGGCCAGGTGATCTTAACTATTCACGAATCACTGTCTTTTCTTTTCTTTTTTTTCTTTTTCTTTTCACTGTCACTTTCACAAGCACGACACAACTGCTGGCACTGGTATTGGTCTGCTGGCACTGGCGTTGGTCTGTGGTCTGCTTGACGAAGTGACGCTGCCAGGTATGAGGTCGAACTCCGGTTAAGATGGAACAGTGACTATCAACATCGATCTGTTCTCCTTTCTTCCTTCCTGCATTAACGCATTTCACTCTCTCTCTCTCTCTTCTAGTCTGCTCTATCAAATGGACATGGTTGCTTTTCTTTTCCTTTTCTTTTCTTTCTTTTTCTCCTTCATTAGTTAGCAACTCTCTCTCCCCACATCTCTCTTTAGTCCTTCCTCTGCAGACTATCTCCTGCTAATCTCTCAACTTGGTTCTCTTTCTCTCCTCCCTTCATCTCTCTGCTTCTCTCTCAAGCAGACCTAGAAACCTCTTCCTCTCTCTGTCTCTCTGTTCGTTCTCCCCTCGTTCTCCCCGTTCTCTCACTCTCACATCCTTCTTATCCGTTCCGATCTGTCAAAAAGGGCGAGTACCATTGGTCAGTATTTTTTACCGCCTCGTACCCGAAGTTATCTCCCTCTAATTCCATGGATATTCAAATCATGACAGTCACGCCTACACGCCTTACTCTCTGTGGTGGTCAATTGGTCATTTAATTGATTAGCTAGATTTCACCCCCACCACGCACTACCTTCCCCCCTTTCCTACTTAACTGGCGCCGTGTGGCTTAACGTGTGGGCACTGGTCAGTGTAAATTGGCTAGATGAGTCTAGGTAGGCGCCCAGATGTCTGACCAGACCTATCGAGACCTGTCGGTCCAGCCACTCAGACTGTCTGCTGTCTCCTCGCGGTGCTAAATTGGCTGGATGCGATGCATGGAGCCGTCTGCTTGGCGCCAAGATGTCTGCGTTTGGACTTATGTCCAGTTGAAGTGGCCGGCGACTGACCACGACTTTGCTTGTGTTTATTTTTGACCGTGACAAAGAATACTTTCCTGATTTGAAGATTAAGACAATGCTGTAGTTTTGTAAGTTAATCAATTCTTTTGACATACGCTTTCCAAAATCAGTAATGTGATCATGCCATGATAAGTCACTGGCAATGGTAACCCCTAATATTTTATGAGATGTTACTTCCACGATCTTTTGGCCTTTGACTTATAATGATGCAAACAGGGAACTTATTTTCTGTCGTTTTTGACGTGTGGTCACGAACATGCTTTTAGTTTTATCTGCATTGAGGGCATGTGGTTCATGTCTGTCCACGTAATTAGTCTATTGATATTGCTCTGAAGTTTATTTACTAGAGTGGTAGGATTAGCACTAGTTGATTGTAGTGAAGTGTCGCCAGCAAGCATTTCACAGTCGCACTTTATGTATAAAGGCAAGCCATTAATGTAGATAGAAAATAAGAGGGGTGCTAAAACAGATCCTTGAGGAACACCAAATTTCAGAGGAAGTAACTCAGGCCTATTGGAATTAATTTCAACAAGTTGCTGGCGATCAGTAACAAAAGATTATAAAAAAATACTTGATAGTTTGTAATGTGTAGGCTTTTTTTTTTTTATAAGATGCGAATGGCTCATACCGTCAAAAGCTTTACTAATATCAGCAAAAAGAATCAAGTAAATTAATTGTTGTTATAGTAGATAGACATTCATCTACAAGCTTATCTCTCTCTCTCTCTCTCTCCCCTCCCCTCTCTCTCTCTCTCTCTCCCCTCCTCTCTCTCTCTCTCTCTCTCTCTCTCTCTCACACGCACACACACACACACACCACACTGTCAACCTCGGGTGATGTCAGTGGAGGAAGGACTAGCGCACAGCCCAAACACACTCACAGCTTGCTTACAATCTCATTCATAAACATGCATTCGTCACATCAAACCACTAGTAAAGTCTATAACTTTACTACACATGATCATAGAACGAAACATCAATGCATATGGAATCAAACAAAATAAAACATTCTCTCTTTCCTGAACTTCACAAATCATTTATCTAAAACAATCATTACTAACCGGTATAAATAGATTTCTACTTTACCTGGCCAGGTGATCTTAACTATTCACGAATCACTGTCCTTTTCTTTTCCTTTTTTTTTTTTTTCTTTCACTGTCACTTTCACAACACGACACAAACTGCTGGCATTGGTCAGGTTAGACTGCTGGCACCGGTCAAGCTGGACTGCTGGCACTGGTCAGGTCAGACCGCTGGCGTTGGTCAGGTTGGACTGCCGATGAAAGTGGCGCTGGCCAAGTATGAGGTCGAACCCCGGTTCAGATGGAACAGTGACTATCAACATCGATCTGTTCTCCTTTCCTTCTTCCTGCATTAACGCATTGCACTCTCTCTCTCTCTCTCCTAGTCTGCTCTATTAAATGGACATGGTTGCTTTTCTTTTCCTTTTCTTTTCTTTCTTTTTCTCTCATTAGTTTAGCAATCCTCTCTCTCCACATCTCTCTTTAGTCCCTCCTCTGCAGACTATCTGGTGCTAATGCTTAAACATCACTCCTCTCATCTCTCTGCCTTTCTCCTGCAGAGACTACACCCCAGAACCTCTCTCTCTCTCTGTCTCTCTGTTCGTTCTTCCCTCGTTCTCACTCACGCATTACTTTATGCCCTAACTCCGTGTCCAAGGGCCAGTACCATTGGTCAGTATTTTTACCGCCTGATACCCGAAGTTAATCTCCCTCTAATTCCATTGGATATTCAAATCATGACAGTCACGCCTACACGCCTTACTCTCTGTGGTGGTCAATTGGTCATTTAATTGATTAGCTAGATTTCACCCCCCACCACATACTACCTTCTCCCTCTCCCTGCTTTAACCTGCGACGTCCAACTTAACAATGGGCGCTGGTTCCACAAATTGGCTAGATGAGTCTGGGTAGGCGCCCAGATGTCTGACCAGACCTATCGAGACCTGTCGGTCAAGCTACTTAGTCTGTCTGGGTGACCGGACCGTCTCCGTGGAGGATGAGGATTAGCCTCCCCGCGTTGCCCAAATTGGCTGAGGCGATGCTTGAAGGCGTCGGGATGTCTGAGTCGGGCTTAAGCCGATTCGAACCGGCTGGCGACTAACCACGACTTTGCTTGTGTTTATTTTTGACCGTGACAATTTCCCCCTTGCAAAAGACTATGCACCGCATTGTCCCAAAACAACGGTACAAAAAAAAAGACAACGACCGAATTTGCTGACACACAGCTACACGTGCAAAGTTTTGAAAAATACTTCACAACAAACGGTTTATAAATTATAGGATATATCATTAGTGAATACCGCCCCAATGAGTTATCATTGATGTGCGCTCTTGCGTTATTTCGACCCATTTTAAACGATCTCTGTGGCGCACCTATGCAATCCCCCTACCTGCGATTTGCCATATCTTCTCTTCACAATTCTTATGAAAAGCACAATATAATATGATCACGATCCATGACACTTCACTGAGGAATCTCCATCCTCACTTATTGCAAATAATGCATCACTACACAAGCGACTGTATGCTCCAAGCATAACTACATTCACATGAACAAGTCTCGCAAAAAACATGAACAAGTCTCACACAAAAAAAAATATGAACCATAGCCAACTGGGAATGAACCCATATCCAATCAACATAACTGTAATCAACACATATTATCAACAAAGCACCCCGGATATGACTGACTTCCTCTGAGTTGCAGCTTGCTAGACTACACGGCTTAAATAGTCAGCCCCGACATTCTGTCGACCGGGAACGTACTGCACTCGGTACCTGTAGGGCTGCAAGGCCATTGCCCAACGCAGCACTCTGCTGTTTTTCAACTGCGCCTCCTGCAGGAATTTGAGTGGTTGATGATCAGTCTCTATCACGAACTCTTTCCCATACAAGTATTTGTGGAACTTCTGCACGGCCCACACAACGGCTAAACACTCCTTCTCCCACCATTGCGTACCCTTCTTCACACTTTGTCAACTTCCTGCTAGCATACCTCACAGGAAACTCGACCCCTTCATGCTCCTGCAACAATACTGCACCTATCCCACCACCTGATGCATCTGTCCGCAAACAAAAACGGTTTAGACATATCCGGTAGCTTCAGATGGGACGGAACCTAGTCTTTCCAGCACCGTCTGCAGTGCTTGCTCTGCAGCGTCTGACCACTCGACCACTGCCGGTTTCCCTGCTTGACCAAATCACTGAGAGGACTCGTGATTGCTGCGAAATTTGGAACAAACTCCCTGTGTAGAAACCAATAAAACCTAGCAGACTCCTGACTTCTGTTTGGTCTTTGGTCTCTCTGAATTCATCATCTTCTCCACCTTTCCCTTTTGGCTGCTTTGTGTCGCCTCCGACAACAAAACCTAGGGACTCCTACTGTCTATCCCTTCATACAGTGACACATCCCTGTATGACTCTTCTGGAAACTTAGGCAACAAAATCTCCCCTTCTTCTGCTGGGTCTCCTTCACCTCATCAATGATTGCTGCTGCGCCTATGTGCTGAGTCTCCGCTGAATATATTTGCGGAGGAAATTTGCATGGAAAAGTTTTGGTTTCCCATTCACATCAATTCGGTAATCCCGACCGACCCTTTCAGTGATGGTGAATGGTCCTTCCAATGCATCAGCAGCTTGTTGTGACCCGTGGGAAGCAGTACCAGGACTTGATCTCCGCCGCCTTGAGGGATTGCTTCCTCACCTTCCTGTCATATTGCTTCTTCTGAACGACCCTAACCTTCTGCAAACTTTCCTTTGCAACCTTACATGTCTCATACCTGTGCCACCTTTGGAACAGGGCGAGATGGGCCAATCAGATCAATAGCCACTCTCCTGAACGGTTGTGTCAATTAAAGGGGGATGTTTAAGAGTGCCTCCTCTTCACCCCTCTTGTGGCTGACCTTTGACACACATCACAATGACATGCAGAAACGCTGATGTCTGCCATTGCTCCCGGCCAATGAAAGTCATCAAAGTTTCGGTCAGCTGTTTTGCTGGTGCCGAGATGACCCGCCATGAGCGACTCGTGACCCACTGACATGACAGTGTCACGATAACCTGCGGTACCTCTAACTGAGTGGTCACCTTACCTGTCTTCCCCTTGGTGAACACTCGGTACAACAGCCCGCCTTTCACAAGAATTCTGTCTCATCCTCCTCTAACCTCCTGTTTCTCTCCACCTCTTGCCAACTCCCAAGACTTCACGAGCGAAGGGTCTTGTTCCTGCGCTGCCCTAAACTCTTCAGGCGACACATCTATGCCTGACTTCCTTGCTGGAACGACTAACGGTTTATCAACCTTTTCCTCCTTCTGCTCCGTGTCTGAACTGCGCCCTGTAGCAGTCAACAACTCGGATCCCCTGGATCCCTTGCACCTGGAATATTTCCGATGATCACATCATGAAGGGGTTTCTCCATCACCAACGCAGACAACTCGCCTGAGAAGTAAGGGGTACGTACTTCTATCTTAGCAACTGGAAACTCCTCCACAGTGCCATCGATTAGAGTACAGGTCTGGATTTGCCCTGTCAAATCCCCTTTCTCGACCAGCGTTGTTCTAACTACACCACAGAACAACCAGTGTCTCGTAACACTTTCACCCTCTGCTGGCCAATCCACCCTTCTTCCATGGTAACGAACCACTCAGCCTAGTGCCCTCCATCCCTGACACTGACTGCTGTCCAGTGCTAGCCATAGGCTGCACTCCACCCTCTTCAGACTGAACCCCTTTTGGTTCCACTGCAGGTCGTTTTCCTTGGCGACCCTTATCCACCTCTTGCAAGGCTGCTGCCTTCTGGAACCTCATGCGACAATCCCTCGCCACATGTCCCTTCTTGTGACAAATGAAACACCTAATGTCCCTTTGCCCTTCCTTCTGCCCCACCACTGGTTTGCAGACTTTGCAGAAAACTCCCCTGGTCTCCTTGCACTCTTCTCACCTGTGCCTAGCACCTGTTTCTCCTGCACCTTAGTGCCCAAACGTGCCTCTCTATACACCTCTGCGAACTTCAACAACTCTCCTGCTGTCTCTGGCTGTCTCTCTTTCAAATGTTGGTTAACTCAGGACCGCAACCTGACAAAATCTGTTCCTTCATAACTAGCTCTTTCAACTCAGCGAACTCCTTCTTCGTACCGCTCAACTAACCACTTCTCAAAATAGTGATCTAAACGTGCACCAAACTGAGTGTACGTCTCACCTGCTTGTAATTTAGCTGAACGAAATTTCTTCCTGAACCCTCCTCTGTGAGGTCAAATCCTTTCATCAACGATTCCTTCACAGCGCCGAAATCAGACTGTTGTTCTGCTGGTAACGCAGTGAAATCTGCAATGCCTTACCCGTCAATAGCGCTGACAAAATGACTGCCCACTCTTCTGGAGGCCAACCCTGACTGGTCGCAAACGTTTCGAAACGACTGATGTATGCATCAATCGAATCGGTTCCTTCAGAGAATTTTGGCAACTTGGGTCGGGAGCGTAACTGGCACAGAGTCACTGGAAACTGAACTCCCATCCTCGGTGGTCTCCCTCTGTATTCTCACTTCTCTAACTCTAATTGAACCTTTAATCTTTCTGTTTCCTGCGTTTCCCTTATTCTTTCTGTTTCCTGCGTTTCCCTAGCCGATTATCATTAGCCTGAATCCTTAATTTTTCTATTTCCTGCTTCATTCTTTCTGTTTCCTGCGCTTCTACTGCGATACGGCGTCTTTCCGCTCGCTCATCTCTTTCCATCTTTTGTTGGTTTTCAACGAACGCTCGCAACTCTTCTCCCGAATAGCCTAAATCACGAGCGACGCTCACAAGTTGTTCAATAGGGGTGTTCTTTTCTTCCGCCATTGTATCTCTTTCTTTTTTTTTTTTTTTTGAACAAGATTTTACTACTACGACAGCCAAACTGGTGGTTACCGACACGAGTGACGTAATAGCACAATCCTATGAATGATAATATTAGCTGGGACAACGTAGTTAGTTTTTATAAGACGCCCAGCGCCTGACCCAACTGTGAGAGCGAATTATAGGCAATCTGTGCGAATAAGTACTCTGGGGCTGAAATGCCAAGCCTAGTATTACTATCTTGGAAGCAAGTCCAAGCCTAGTATTTAACTATCTTGGGAACATACAGTAAGACAACCCCTTGTCTTAGGATTACAATACTTGAATCCCACCCAGCTTCCTCTCTGAGAAGTTGAACAATTATAATAAATGGGCCAGAAAGTCCTGGCAAGCTCGCCAATAAATTGGCAACCTCGGGTGATGTCAGTGGAGGAAGGACTAGCGCACAGCCCAAACACACTCACAGCTTGCTTACAATCTCATTCATATATCATGCATTCGTCACATCAAACCACTAGTAAAGTCTATAACTTTACTACACATGATCATAGAACGAAACATCAATGCATATGGAATCAAACAAAATAAAACATTCTCTCTTTCCTGAACTTCACAAAATCATTTATCTAAAACATCATTAACTAACCCGGGTATAAATAGATTTCTACTTTACCTGGCCAGGTGATCTTAACTATTCACGAATCACTGTCCTTTTCTTTTCCTTTTTTTTTTTTCTTTCACTGTCACTTTCACAACACGACACAACTGCTGCAATTGGTCAGGTTAGACTGCTGGCACCGGTCAAGCTGGACTGCTGGCACTGGTCAGGTCAGACCGCTGGCGTTGGTCAGGTTGGACCTGCCGATGAAAGTGGCGCTGGCCAAGTATGAGGTCGAACCCCCGGTTCAGATGGAACAGTGACTATCAACATCGATCTGTTTCTCCTTTCCTTCTTCTGCATTAACGCATTGCACTCTCTCCTCTCTCTCTAGTCTGCTCTATTAAATGGACATGGTTGCTTTTCTTTTCCTTTTCTTTTCTTTCTTTTCTCTCTCATTAGTTAGCAACTCTCTCTCTCCACATCTCTCTTTAGTCCCTCCTCTGCAGACTATCTGGTGCTAATGCTTAAACTTCACTCCTCTCATCTCTCTGCCTTTCTCCTGCAGAGACTACACCCCAGAACCTCTCTCTCTCTCTCTGTCTCTCTGTTCATTCTCTCCCTCGTTCTCACTCACGCAATTACTTTATGCCCTAACTCCGTGTCCAAGGGCCAGTACCATTGGTCAGTATTTTTACCGCCTGATACCCGAAGTTATCTCCCCTAATTCCATTGGATATTCAAATCATGACAGTCACGCCTACACGCCTTACTCTCTGTGGTGGTCAATTGGTCATTTAATTGATTAGCTAGATTTCACCCCCCACCACATACTACCTTCTCCCTCCCTGCTTTAACCTGCGACGTCCAACTTAACAATGGGCGCTGGTTCCACAAATTGCTAGATGAGTCTGGGTAGGGCGCCCAGATGTCTGACCAGACCTATCGAGACCTGCCGGTCAAGCTACTTAGTCTGTCTGGGTGGACGGACCGTCTCCGTGGAGGATGAGGATTAGCCTCCCCGCTGTGCCCAAAATTGGCTAAAGGCGATGCTTGAAGGCGTCGGGATGTCTGAGTCAGGCTTAAGCCGATTCGAACCGGGCTGGCGACAAACCCACGACTTTGCTTGTGTTTATTTTTGACCGTGACACCACACACACAAAACACACAACACACACACACACACACACACACACACACACACACAACACACACACACACACACGGTTGTGGTGTTTTAATACTCAGCACGATGTACGGGGTAATTGTGAAAAACTTTGCAAGTTCAAATATCCGGGTACCTTCCCCCCCAACCCGCAATCCATTCCAACTCTTAAATTTTCAGGGGGGGAGCGTACAACGTGTTGGAAGCAATGCCTTTAATAGGAAAAATGTAATGTTCTTTTAAAAACTTGAAATCAACCTGTTTTACCCTGACCTCCTCAAAGTTAGGAGTGTTCCATGGTGATATTAAATGTGTACACGAGTTTGTCACGAGGCCGATGACAATTGGCCTATCTTGGCTGGTGGATTATTCATTTATTTATTGTCGTTGTTGTTGTCGTGTATCCGTCCCTTAAGTGGCTTGTGGTGCGTTGCACCTTTTAATATCGTTCAGCTCAGGTAGGTTTATTTTCTCTCTCTCTCTCTCTCTAATTCCACTGCCCGTGCAATTCATTCTGCAGGTCACGGGGGCTGGTCCTTCGCTTGAACTGGCTGTCTCTATCGGCCTCTCTCCTGTTTTTTAAAACCTGCCGCACGTGTGTCATTCCTCTTAGGCTTGAGGTATGTCATGTGACGTAGCGTGGCATTTTCGGCTGCCATCGTTTTGGCAGGTTTCTCTTCACTCGAGCGGAAGATGTCTCTGAGAGCGCCTGCTCTGTTTTGGTTCTACACCACTTCGTCGAAGGTACGGTCGGTACCTTCATCCCTACAGTCAGCCTGTAGGGGAGGGACATCACATCACGTCATCTTTTTCCGCATCTGCGTGCTGTCCTCTCAACTGGACAGAGGGCAGAGAGTCGCTTGAACCCGCCACTTTGGGTCACCCACGGGTAGCTGGTAAGCATCAGTTTTCGTGGTTTATTTGTTGTTGTTTTTTTTTTGTTGTTAGGCCGGCTAATTCTTCTTTTTGCGCAATTTCTTTTGGTTTTCAAAATTATAAAGAAATATTGTTTGAGACCACTTTTTCTGTTAATTCAATCTTTAACCTGGCCAGTCAAAAATTTTATCCAAAAGTCTTTCTCCTTTTTATGCATCTGGTGATGCGGTAGTCGGCGGGGATGGGGGAGAACCTGGGGATTCAGGTTGGTACTTGCTTGGTCCGCTCGTCCGCCCTGTCACAATTGCCGGTCTCGCATTCTTCGGCCACCGTCTGTTTGTGCATGCAAGTGAACGAGAGTTTTATGTTTACCGAGCGTGCGTACGCATGATTAGTTCGTTTGGATGCGTTGTTGGAGAATGTGCCATTGAATTAATATTATTTGCAAATTGGTGGCAGTTATAGAGCAGCAAAGCAAGTTCTGTATTAGTCCAGTCCTAAGAAAGTGAAAAAATTTTGAATCGTGAGTGAGGGAAGGATGAAGATATAATTGATAATTTCGTTTGGGTTTAGGCCTGTTAATGTAATCTCTTACCTGCTTCGTGTGAGGAGACCATTAGAGCGAACATTCCTCGTTTGGTTTGTTTGACAGTATATCTCAGGTCTGTTTTAAAGCTAGATGTGACCAATTTATCAGCAAACAAAGTCCCCTCGCCCATCATGGCGAGTGGCTGATAGGATTAAGCAGCAAATGATCAGACCGTACTGACTTGTCGGAGGTTACCGTACCCTTTCTTTCTCCATCCACAAGCGCAGTTTTTTCCTTCCTTACTCCTCCCGGGGGCTCCACCATGCTTGCGCTGTTGGGGGCCGCGCACTGGATGAGAGCACGTGGACCTTGCTGGATGGTCCTTGGTGCCCCTGTCCGGGACTGTCCCGCGACAACGCCCTGTCCCACGGAGCCATTCTCCACCGTCCACGGACCTCCTGCAGTGCACGTGACCGGGTGTGGGTAACTCTGTTTCGTGCCATTTTGGGGGGGTGCGTGTGTCAAGGGTGACGGCCTTGAAACTCTATTCAAGGAACATACCCGTTTGGGGCGCCAGAAGTCGACCCTTTGCACTCGAAGACTATGAAGAGACAGATGGTGGGGGGGAACCACCTGAAGCAAGAAGGAAAAGACTGTTGGAAATGATTATATTAAGATTATGGTTATGGTGTGTGCTGGGAAATGATTATATAAGATTGTGCATGTTGTGTGTGAGCGGAATGCTTGTTTGGGACTATGTGTCATGTTTGTGTGTGTTGAAATGCTTAATTGTTGATTGTGGGGCGTGGTTGTGTGTTGGAATGCATATTTGTGACTATGGTGTGTGCTGGTTGAATAAATGGCGTATTGTATTGCATCTTTCTTGTGTGTCTCTTGCGGGGGCGTGTGAGTCAGTCACTCCCTTCACGCTCCACTAGACCGATCATGTCATGGGCAACCTTCATGGGTCGGTCGTGACATTTGTGGGGCATCGACCGGATGTGAAGGGCTTCTGAAGCTGTCTCTCTCTCTCACGTTCGTCGGAGTACCTGTCCAGTTCATTTCTATATTGTATGTGTATTAGTCAGTTTGTCGAGTTGTTTGTGGTGGTTGGCTGGGTGACTCTAGTGTGTAGGGAGTCTTCTTGTTGGCCTGAAGGAACTTCCGGTGTGGACCTGGGGAGTCGAGTCGAGACGAAGGGGAATCGACCGGTGGAGGCCAGACCTCTTTTACCGCCGGGTGCCTCAGGCAGTACGGCCGTAAGACTTTCCTTTCTCTGGTGCCACTCAGTCTTCCGTTATCCTGTTTTGGAATTTAACCATTTTTCTCTACCGGGTATGAGTACAGGTGGGTGTATCAGACGTTAGTGTCATTTTTTTTTTTCTTTTCTCCGGATTCCTTCTGCCATATTGTTTTTTTTGTCGTGATCCCCACCGCACTGTTGGTCGTGCTGTGGAGCGCGTGTTGCAGAGTGGGAGCAGCCTTGACATTTATTTTTTTTGTTTTTTTTTCCCGGTGAGCCCCCACCGCACTGTGCTCGTGGTTGTAGAGCGCGTTGATGCAAGTGGGAGCAGCCGGACGATTGGCACGTTGAGCATTTTTTTTATTTGCTATTTTTCAGTAGTCACCACGAGAACGTGACATAATCCTGCGGTATCGGTTTTCAAGTGGAATTGTCTTCTCCTCTGTATTTGAGAACTCATAGATATAGTTGTCATGGCAACCGTCCGGTGCTGGTGGTATAGCAAACGCGTGCGTCGAAGAAGAAAGGTCTTCAAAATGTAGTCGCAACTATTAGTACCAGTACTTCGACTACAGTGACTTCTACTTATTCAGTGCTGTAGCCGAGTAGTCCATTAGTACTTTCACTACATTCTTCGCTAAAGGGAATCCTTCTGCTGAGGACCCGACTGGCACTTCCGCTCAGGGGGGGGGGGGGGAGGGGGGGGGGGAGGGGGAGATGGGGGGGGGGGTGGAGGAGGGGGGAGGAAGGGGGGGGGGTGGATCGGGAACGTCAGAGTATAGCGAAGCAACTGTGGGCTTTCTGTTGAGTCGGGCAGAAATCGAAACCCTCTCTCTGCCATGCTTCCCATCGTAAGGAGTATAGCCCCGGGAGACTATCCTCATAGGGGAAGTCGAGACCCAAGGGACGGGTCAAACGGGTCATCCTCCCTGTTGGGAGTGTGAATATCCTGCCCTGACATGCCTCCGTCCTTATGTTTTGAAAGGAGCGGCAGCGTAGTGAAGAGGCTGCTAGCAGGAAGCTCTACTTAGGAAGAGGCTACAACAGCGTATTGAAGAGTGCTTGCCAGACAGAAGCCCTTGTAGGGAAGAGGCAACGCTACGTAGGGATAGAGGGCAACGCTACGTAGGGAATAGAGCCCAACGCTACGTAGGGTAAGAGGCAACGCTACGTAAGGGAAGAGGCCAACGCTACGTAGGGAAGAGGCAACGCTACGTAGACCGAGAGCAAGATAGAAGGGGTGAGGCTCTGCGAAGCAAGGGGAGACTGACAGCCAGGAAATTCTGCGTATGGAAGAGGCTATGCTGCGCATATAGGAGCTGCCAGACAGGAGGCCCTTCGTAAGGAGGAGGCTGGCAGACAGGAAGCCCTCCGTCGGAAGAGCTAGCTAGGTGAAGCTCTGGCGTAGGAAGAGATGGGGAACAACTTCGTTTCGGCGGGATCGCCCGGGCACCTAAGTCAGGAGGGAGTTAATCAACAGGCAAGTGAGATAGAGTTAGAGGCCCCACAAATTAAGCTTCCAAGTTCAGAACCTAGTGAGGACTATTGTATGTTTCTTAGAGCATTTTGACAATGTAGCTACTTCAAACCAATTGTCTGAGTGAACAAAAGGCCTGCACCTTTTTTCTGGGTTGTCGTGTACCGCCAAGGGGAGTTGAGCACACACTAAATGAAGGCGCGTCTGTATGCAGACATGCAGTTGGCACTGCGTAAGCGTTATCCAACCCTTACCACCAGAATGACGTACAGAAGGAAGTTCAGGTCCATGCAAAAAATAACGACGAGACCTTCGTGCATGTTTGGAGATCAGGCTGCGCAAAACGCTAGGGTACCTGGCTTCATTTGGCTAAGCTGAGCTGGAGGATCTGATTCTCATCGAACAGCTTACCAACCAGTACCCCATAGTTGAGGACCGTAAAGGCGAGACAGCACACCTCAGGATTCGTGGCTGCGATTCAAACCGCTGAGTGTTTGCTGAAGCTTCTTAGAGCTTATGGGCAACGCCCCAGATACGTACAGGAAGAATCCTCACTGGACCTAGTGGCAGTAGTGACGCCGGCGACTGTAGCGGGTCGCCACAAGGCAGGCAGTATCATTGGGACCTCAGCACCCCACTGTGTTTCTTGTTGGTCGTCCGCGGCCACATGAGGAAAGATAGCCCTAAAGCCGCTCGGTAGTCATGGGCAATTTCGATCCAGCGTCCTCGTGCCTCGGCTACCGTGGGTCCATCCAGCTTCTGGTGTACAGAGTGCCCAGTGTTTCACTCTGTTGTAGGTTCTTCTTGGTCCGACACCATCAGAATTCGGAGGGGCATCAAACGATCATTTTGGATAAGGATTGGTTCCCTCCTGAGGCTCGCGAGGCGCCAGTTTACGAAGTGTGCGGGTTGGAGCTGGATTTACTAACCTCCACCCTCCTTCTGAACTCATTCCATATTTCCAACCCCCTACTTCTGTGGCGAAGTGTGGGCCATCACGGTGAGCGACCTATGTAATTGCCCTTTCCATAGGGAATACTACAACCTTTGGGCGCGGACGGACGCAGTCAGTCCGTGACTACGGATCTCCCGTACACGCGTGTGTGGGAGTTACCACATGGCACGCGCCAAAGCTAAGAAGCAGGAGGGCAGAATTGCGCCCCGTTCTTCTGCCGGATCTCTGATGAGGTTCTGGCAAGGGCGCGATCCTGCAACCATGTCCGTCTTCAGGCCAGGGACTTGGATGTCCTAACGCCTGCGACAAACTGGGTAGATCGTCCCTCTCAGTCTGCCCGACAAACGCGAAGGTGAGCTTCAAGCTCCACAAGGGGAATCCTCTTAGGGTCTTCACTCAGGCAATAGGTTGGCTAAGCACTAGTCGTTCCCCAAAGCTTGAGGGAATCGTGTTCTCCGGCAGTCCCATGATACACCCCATGGCAGCCATATGGCTTCAAATCGGACGTCTCGAGTGGGTGGAGACAAGACTTCTTCTGGCCGGTGATAATTCTCAGGTTAGGATACTGCCGCTGTTGCGATGTCTGCTCAAACGGACAACGCTAAGGGGTCGCTTGAAGGCGTGATCCCCTAGGTCCGTGCCACAGGGATTGGGAGCCATTCAGCAAGGTCGATTTCGACCTGGTGGGACCCATTAAGCCACATCCATCGCGGTCACTGCTACGAATCTTGGTAGTGGTTGACTATACGCGACTCGAATACCCAGAGGCTGTCCCGCTTAGGACTATCGATACCCCTACTGTTGCTGAGCTGTCGCGGCAGATCTGGACGCGCACATGGCGTACCCAGGAAGAAGTACTGCCCGGAAGTTTTACTGGAGAGCGATCATCATCCTCACCAGTGCCTGGATCGATCCGGCCAGTCAGTCGCGACTCTCATGAGTAAGGCAGTGGAACTGCAGAGTCATGCGTTCACTTTTCACCATGATCAAGGTTCCAGCAATACGGATGCTGACTATCTCGGCCGAAGCTCCGTAGTCGCACAACCCATTGGGGAAATCAGTCAGAGGGACAATTCCCCTCTAGCCGGCCAGGTTATTTCCCCCCTTTTGGTCTTGTACCGGTGTAGTGACAGTTGTCGGTAGTGAAACATCACCTGTCTCGGATGCTACTTTTCATTGTCTGAAGGTTCCGCTTAGTTGTTTGATAAATGTATATTATTATCTCCCTGAAATTTATCGTGGAATGTTTGTATTGGGAATTATCGTATCTCAGTCGATCACATAGGATTGGGTTCGGTCCCATTGATTGTGAATTTGCACATGCGACAAGATTCAAACAGCTACTGTATCTCATAGAAACAGATGATTTTAGAAGGGGGGTTTGTCACGAGTTTGTCACGAGGCCGATGACAATATGGCCTATCTTGGCTGTGGAATATTCATTTATTTATTGTCGTTGTTGTTGTCGTGTAATACGTCCCTAATGGGCTTGTGGTGCGTTTTGCACCTTAATATCGTTCAGCTCAGGTTAGGATTTTACTTTCCCTCCTCTCTCTCTCTCTCTCTCTAATTTCCACAGCCAGTGCAATCATTCTGTGTCAGGTTCACGGGGTGGCAGGTAACCTTTCGCTTGTACTGGCTGACACAATCGGCCTCTCTCCTCTTTTTAACCTGCCGCACGTGTGTCATTTCCTCTTAGGCTTAGGTAATGCTCACTGTGACGTAGCGTGGCATGTTGGTGCTGCCATCGTTTTGGCAGTTTTCCTCTTCACTCGACGAAGATGTCTCTGATAGCGCATGCTCTGTTTTGGTTCTACACCACTTCGTCTAAGTACGGTCGGTAACCTTCCATCCTAACAGTCGCCCTGTAGGAGGGACATCACATCACTTCATTTTTTTTCCGCATCTGCGCTGCTGTCGCATCAACAGGACGGGGGGGGGGGGAGAGGGTCAGAGAGTCGCTTGACCCCCCTTTGGGTCAACTCCACGTGTAGCTGGTAAGCATCAGTTACGTGTTTATTTGTTGGTTTTTTTTTTTGAGTGTTAGCCGTCTAATCTTCTCTTTTGCCAATTGTCTTTTGGTTTTCAAATTAATAAAAGAAATATTGTTTGCTACCATCTTTTTCTGGTTAATTCAATCAGTTAACCTGGCAGTCAAAATTATATCCAAAAGTCTTTCTCCTTTTTATGCACTGGTGATGCGGTAGTCGGCGGGATGGTGGAGAACCTGGTGATTCAGGGTTGGTACTTGCTTGGTTCGCTCGTCCGCCACCCTGTCACAATTGCCAGGTCTCCGCATTCCTTCGGCCACTCGTCTGTTTGTGCGTTGGCAAGGGGAACAGAGTTTTATGTATGCTAGGTCGTGCGTACGCGATGATTAGTCGTTTGGGATGCGTTGTTTGAGAATTGAGTCATTTTGAAATGATTGTTATAAAATGTGTGGATAATTTTGCCATTGATATTATTATTATTTGCTAATGTGTGGCAGTTATAGAGCAGCAGTTGCTGTATTTGTCCAGTTCCTAAAAAGGAAATGTTGAACGTGAGTGAGTGAAGTGATGAAGATATAAATTGATAATTTCGTTTGTTTGCCTGTTAATAATCTCTTACCTGCTTCGTGTGAGTAGAACCATTTTTTTAGCGTACATTTTCCTCTTTTGGTTTGTTGACTTTATGCTCAGGTCTGTGTTAACTGAACATGTGAACAATTTATCAGCAAAACACCTCCCTCTCGCCCATCATGCGAGTGGCTGTTAGGATTAAGCACAAATATCAGCCGTACTGACTGCGGGGTTCCTAGTACCTACCCTTCCTTCTCTTCCCTTCCAGTTCCTTCCTCGCTCTTCCGCGGCGCCACCCGATGCTGGCGCAGTTGGGCCGCGCACTAGTGAGGGCACGTGGACTTGGCTGGATGGTCCTGGTCCCCTGTCCTGGACTGACCGCGACAACGCCCTGTCCCCACGTGAGCCATTCTCCACCGACCACCGACCTCCTGCAGTGGCACTGACCGTGTTATGGGAAACTCTGTGCGTGCCATTTGGGGGGGTGCGTGTGTGTCAAGGGTGTCGGCTTAGAAACTCTATTCTAGTTACAGACCCGGTGGGGGCGCCTGAGTCTGACCCGGTGCTCTCGAAGGACATTGGAGAGACGAGGTTGTGGGGGAACCACATGAAGGCAAGGAAAGGAAGACTGTTGGAAATGATTATTTATGATTATGGGTTATGGTTTGTGGCGGGGGAAATGATTATTTATGATTGGCATGTTGTGTGTGTCGAATGCTTGTTTGGGACTATGGTGCATGTTGTGTGTGTCGAAATGCTTAATTGTGATTGGTGCGTGTTGGTGTGATTGAATGCAAAATTGTGACTATGTGTGTGATGGTGTGAATAAATGGTGTATTGTATTGTAATCTTTCTTGTGTGGTCTCTTGCGGGGCGTGTGAGGTCAGTCACTCCCTTCACTCCCACCTAGACCGATCCTGTCAGGGCAGACCTTCAGGGGTCGGTCGTGACATCATGCCCCCATCATACCAAGTCCACTCTCTTTCTCCCCTTTCAAACAGACATGCGCACTGAAAGTTTTTCAGTCTCCTGTCACAGAAAGTGCAGACGACAGTAAAGCAAAGTGCATCTGCAGGTATGAACACATTGTTCTGTGGAGAACACATTGTTCTGTGGACAACACATTGCTCTGTGGACAACATATTTTCTGTGGACAACACATTGTTCTGTGGACAACACATTGTTCTGTGGACAACACAGAACACAGCGGTACCCATGTGCTGACAATGAAGGGATTAACTTTTCATGACCTATTTAACCTGTCTCTCCACTTTTCATGACCTATTTAACCTGTCTCTACTTTTCATGACCTATTTATCCTGTCTCTCCACTTTTCATGACCTATTTATCCTGTCTCTACTTTTCATGACCTATTTATCCTGTCTCTCCACTTTTCATGACCTATTTATCCTGTCTCTACTTTTCATGACCTATTTATCCTGTCTCTCTACTTTTCATGACCTAGTTATCCTGTCTCTCTACTTTTCATGACCTATTCATCCTGTCTCTCTACTTTTCAAGACCTATTTATCCTGCTCTCTACTTTTCATGACCTATTTATCCTGTCTCTCCACTTTTCGTGACCTATTTATGCTGTCTCTACTTTTCGTGACCTATTTATCCTGTCTCTCTACTTTTCATGACCTATTTATCCTGTCTCTCTACTTTTCATGACCTATTTATCCTGTCTCTCTACTTTTCATGACCTCTTTATCCTCTCTCCACTTTTCGTGACCTATTTATCCTGTCTCTACATTTCATGACCTATTCATCCTGTCTCTCTCCACTTTTCATGGCCTATTTATCCTGTCTCTCTACCTTTCATGACCTATTTATCCTGTCTCTCTACTTTTCATGACCTATTTATCCTGTCTCTCTACTTTTCATGACATATTTATCCTGTCTCTCTACTTTTCATGACCTATTTATCCTGTCTCTCTTTTTCTCGTTTTCTCTTTTCCCATCACCTCTCTTCCCTTTTCCCCTTCCCCTCCCTTCCTACCCCCCCCCCCCCCTTTTTTTCTCTCTTTTTTTCTCTCTAAAATCCATGTTGATTTAGTTTCTTAATGACCGAGGATTTGTTGACGTGCATTTTTTTTTCTCCCCGTTACCTGTTTGTCTTCACTGTTTCGTTCGTTCGTGTTGTCCTGCGATGCCAAGGCTTGTTACTTTAGTGTCTGTTGTCCTGCGATGCCAAGGCTTGTTACTTTAGTGTCTGTTGTCCTGCAAGGCCAAGGCTTGTTACTTTAGTGTCTGTTGTCCTGCAAGGCCAAGGCTTGTTACTTTAGTGTCTGTTGTCCTGCAAGGCCAAGGCTTGTTACTTTAGTGTCTGTTGTCCTGCAAGGCCAAGACTTGTTACTTTAGTGTCTGTTGTCCTGCAAGGCCAAGGCTTGTTACTTTAGTGTCTGTTGCTTTCATCGGTGTCCCGGAATTTCAATATCTATTTTCAAGTTTAAACATCTTGAAAACGCTTCAAAGACAGAAAAAAGGGGGCCGGGCATAGTGGAGAACTGGGGCAGGGGGTGAAAGACAGCGGACTGTGACGACCAGCCCTCCACGGAGAGACCATGAAGTCAGTGAAGACAGACGCCACAGGAAGACGGCAGAGTCAGGCAGCACCAGACATCCTTTAATCAATCAGTCCTGTTCTGGCCTCAGTCTTTCAGATTCGGGGGAAAACGTCTAGAAGAACAAAACGTCCGCAAGCACTTGTTGAAGAAGAGCCTACGATGGAGTTCGATGGAACTCGAACTCGGGATCACTTGAATCGTTCTTCGGTTAAGTGCTGTGAGCTGTTGGTTCGCTGCGTCGCTGGCCGTCATTTGCTTGTTGATCTTACAGCGCGGAGGGCAAACTGAACAAAACGTCGGTGCTTTGAAGTGAAGTGGGGAGCACTTGCAACACTGCTGTTTTATCTCTCTTCCGTCTTCTTCTTCTTCTTCTTCTCCTTCTTCTTCTTGGCTGTTTTATCTCTCTTCAGTCTCTTCTTCTTCTTTTTCTTCTTCTTCTTCTTCTTCTCTTCTTCTTCTTCTTCTTCTTCTTCTTCTTCTTCTCTGTCTCTGTCTGTCTGTCTGTCTGTCTGTCTGTCTGTCTGTCTGCTTCTGTCTGTCTTCTCTCCTCTCTCTCTCTCTCTCTCTCTCTGTCTCTCTCTCTCTCTCTCTCTCTCTCTCTCTCTCTCTCTCTCTCTCTCTCTCTCTGTGTGTGTGGTGTGTGTGTGTGTGTGTGTGTGTGTGTGTGTGTGTGTGTGTGTGTGTCTGTGTGTGTGTGTGTGTTGTTCCTCCCCCCCCCCCCCCCCCATCCCCTTCATTGTCTGCATGTGAATGGGCACAACGCCTAACACGTTAAATTTTTCGTATTCGTATTCGTATTCGTATCTCTCTCTCTCTCTCTCTCTCTCTCTCTCTCTCTCTCTCTCTCTCTCTCTCTCTCTCTCTCTCTCTCTCTCTCTCTCTCCTCTCTCTCTCTCCCCTCCTCCTCTCTCTCTCTCTCCTCTCTCTCTCTCTCCATGGACTGGAACCAAGTTAACCCAGTAACTCCGTCGATGCTTCACAAGCTGCAAGCGAGAACTTCCCCGCTCTGCCCATCTCACCACCACCCAGCCCCCTTCTTCCCATCTCACCACCACCCAGCCCCCTTCTCCCCATCTCACCACCACCCAGCCCCCTTCTTCCCATCTCACCACCACCCAGCTCCCTTCTTCCCATCTCACCACCACCCAGCCCCCTTCTTCCCATCTCACCACCACCCAGCCCCCTTCTTCCCATCTCACCACCACCCAGCTCCCTTCTTCCATCTCACCACCACCCAGCCCCCTTCTCCCATCTCACACCACCCACCCCCTTCTTCCCATCTCACTACCACCCAGCCCCCTTCTTCCCATCTCACCACCACCCAGCCCCCTTCTTCCCATCTCACCACCACCCAGCTCCCTTCTTTCCATCTCACCACTACCCAGCTCCCTTCTTCCAATCTCACCACCACCCACCCCCTTCTTCCCATCTCACCACCACCCAGCCCCCTTCTTCCCATCTCACCACCACCCAGCTCCCTTCTTCCCGTCTCACCCCACCCAGCCCCCTTCTTCCCATCTCACCACCATCCAGGCCCCTTCTTCCCATCTCACCACCACCCAGCCCCCTTCTTCCTCTC
>JAFLJL010016694.1:42792-60292 GCA_018398815.1 Conus ventricosus
ATGAAATTTACGAACTCTCGAGCAGAAAACACAAAATAAATGTTGTTTGCTGAGCTGGAGCTCCAAACCAGAATGGAGTGGCAGTGATGCTCGTGTTCCAGCACAATGGGTCTTGAGAGAGAGAAGAGAGAGAGAGGAGAGAGAGAGAGAGAGAGAGAGGAGAGGAGGAGATGAGGAGAGAGAGAGAGAGAGAGAGAGACACACACACACACAATTGAAGTAAAAGGCAAACAAGCAATGTAAACAAATATAATCCAATATTTCGAGCGGCTGCTCTTTTTTCAAGGACGACAGACTGTGTAGTCACGTCAAAAGTGGAGTGACATCATCAGGTCGATGCTAAAAGAAAACTTGCGTCATGACAGTAATGTCATCACCAATGATGCAAAGTCTAACAACCATCCTGTTATTATTTTGTCACTCCCCACCCCACCAATATACTGACAGCCCCCCCTCTCTTTCTCTCTCTCTTTCTTCTCTCTCTCTCTCTCTCTCTCCTCTCTCTCTCTCTCTCTATATATATATATATATATATTGAATTATAAACAAAGCTTGCTCTTATGTCTTAGATTGAAGAAATAGGGGGAGATAAGCATTCATTGCAACACCAAGCTGCTCTGTAAGTTGCTGGAACGGTGCTCGGTACTTATCCTTGGAATTTATTAGTTTGTTGGATATATATATATATATATATTATATATATATATAGTATATATATATATATGGAGGGGTGCGTGCGCGCGCGCGCGTGGTGTGTGCGTGTGCGTGTTGTGCGTGCGTGTGTCTGTCTTTCTGTCTGTTCTTTGTTCACTATCTCTTCACTCTATGTTGACTGCAATGAGATGGTAAAGGAAAATAAATAACGAAAAAAAAAGAGCAGATTTAACTTAAACGAGGCAACAACAACAAAAAATGTGAATGGTAATATTAAGAGAGGAGCGAATTGAGAAGGAAGGAGAGGTCGAGAGGGGTAGGGTGGGGTGGGGGGGGGGGGGGGGGCGTGTCATTCCAAATAATAAAAAAAAGGTTTCTGTCAACGATAGAGCAATGTGTATTAATGAATAATCACTTCAATCCGTCTAATGAAAGCCAGAGACAGAAGGTAAAAACATTTTCAAGTGCCCGCAGTGGAAACATGTATGGCATTTGTAATCTGTTCAATATAAGTGCAGGTTACATCTTCCATGATTTTGACTTTGAAAGCATTTAGTTTGAATCTATAAAGAATGATGGACCTTCAAGAAGGATATCATAATCAATTGGGTTCTTAAATGTGATCATGTCATAGCATCTGACTTGCTTTTGGGAAATCACAAAGTAACCAGTCTTATTGTTTCCGTGCTTGAAATATTTCCAACAAGCATTTTGCAATAAGCTTTTTCCCTCCAGGACTGACATTGGGATGATGCAATGTTGATTTCTTTTGCCCGCTTTTTGCTAGTCTGCCGAATCTCTCATTGGATACGACAATGTGAGGTCACCCAACGGAATACAACATTGCTGCCTCGAGAAATCGGAAAATGATTCAAAACGATTCATTTCCTTGCTTCACCGTATAGTTTGATTTGCTCGACAGTATAGAACTCAATTGTTTGATTTGCTCCGACAGTATAGAACTCAATTGTTTGAATTTGCTCCGACAGTATAGAACTCAATTGTTTGATTTGCTCCGACAGTATAGAACTCAATTGTTTGATTTGCTCCGACAGTATAGAACTCAATTGTTGATTTGCTCCGACAGTATAGAACTCAAATGTTTGATTTGCTCCGACAGTATGGAACTCAATTGTTGATTTGCTCCGACAGTATAGAACTCAATTGCGATCGACAGGTAAAAGTGTTTGAAGCATTTTTTGTAGGTCAAGGAAATGTGCAGAGCCACGCGCGCACACGCACACATGCACAGAGAGAGAGAGAGAGAGAGGGGGGGGGGGAATGAGGGAAGAAGAGAGGGAGAGAGAGTAGAACTGAACAAAGAATCTTCTGCCACCTCTCCCCGCAACACGCATTACACACACACACCACACGCGCGCGCGCGCAACACCACACACCACACACACACACACACACACACACCCACACACACCCACACACAACACACACACACACACACACACACACCAACCACCTCACCCACACACCACCCACCCCCCACACTACACAACCACACCCCCCACCCCCCCCCCCCCTCCCACCCCCCCCCCCCACCCCCCCCCCCCCCCCCCCCCCCCCCCCCCCCCCCCCCCCCCCCCCCCCCCCCCCCCCCCACACCTGTTGCTACCACACTGAACGGACTTGTCGGACAGTTGTGGCCCTTTGTTCTCCAGGGGACAGAAATCCTTGCTCAGTGTCGGGCAAGGTCTTGGTGTGAGGATCAAGAACAGCCGACTCCAGTGGAAAAGGTTTCCCATGAGGCAGCAGTTAGGGAGGGGACATTTCCCACATGAAGACCCATTGTGCTGGAACACGAGGCATCATGCTCACCCCCATTCTGGTTTGGAGGCTCTGTCTCTGTCTCTCTCTCTCTCTCTCTCTGTCTCTCTCTCTCTCTCTCTCTCTCTCTCTCTCTACTCTCTCTCTCTCAGGTTTTCACTTTGTTAGTTGTCCAGAGGGAACAACTGAGTCACTATCAAATGCAAGGGAACTCGGTGCGTGTCACTAATAGTTAGTCATGTGTGTTCAGGCCTTGTGGGTGCTTTGTTTGTAGTTTACGAATCCAGAATTTTTCCTGAGGTCTCTATAAATTGTCACTGTCTATGTACTGTTTTTCAATTGGCATACAACGCATGTCTTGAAGTGAGTGGTTGTGCATGTTGAATTATGTGTGACGTGGGTGCCTGTATTGTTCTGGATGTGTGACCTATGTAAGTAAAAGCGTTGTTTGAGCGAGTTGCGTGTTTCTCCTACGTATTGAGCTCCTTACATTTGGTGCAGTAGAGAGGTACACGATGTTTCTTGTGCTGCAGGACATCTCATGGCGAATGGTGAATGTCTCGCCACTAACATCACTGGTGAACTGACTTGTCTCTACTACATGCTCCTTACAGATGACACAGCGTTTTCGAATACATCTGTGGCTTCCAGGGTTGTCAGTGGATGGTTCTTGTGGAGGAAGCATGGAAGGCATCAGGATGTTTCGTTAGACTATTTGAATTTCTTTCTCCTACTATGGGGAGCTCTGGCATGGCTTGTTTCATCTTGTTGCTTCATGTAAAGCTGGTTGCTGTTGTTGCAGCCACTGACGTAGAGGGGGGTTGGCAGGGTTGTGAGTGATGATGAAGGGACCCTCTTTTGGGAGTTTGGGGCCTGTATTCGAGGGTCTCATTACGTGGGATGCTGCTGACTCTTTCCCATGGCTTTCTGGATGGTGTGGGTACTGTACCCTCTACGTTGAAGTGCTCTGGCGATCTCTTTGCAGCGAAGGGTGAAGGCTTCGTCTGTCGAGCATAACCTGCGAGCGCGTAGCATCTGGCTGAATGGTATGTTGTTTTTGCATACCTTGGGATGACAAGAGGAAGCTTGTAGGTATGCATGGGCGTCTGTTGGTTTTGAAAAGATCTGTATGGAGGAACCCTTTCCCTTGAGGATGATGTTGATGTCCAGGAAGGGGATGGAGACAGGTGATGACTGATAAGTGAACTTGACAGTGGGATGGAAAATGTTGATGAATTCAATGAACTGATCAAGTTCCTCCTGAGTTTTGGTCCACAATAGAATATGTCATCTATGAACCGTTTCCAGAAGCAGCTGTCGACGATGATGGGGCTCTGAGTGAGCAGGCTGTCCTCTAACCATCCCATGAAGATGTTTGCCATGGTGGGGGCCATAGGGGTTCCCATTGCTGTCCCGAATTCTTGTTTATAGATGATGTCCTCAAAGTGGAACACGTTGTTTGTAAAATGTGTCTCCCCACTTCAACTTCAAGGACTCTTTCAATTGGGGGGGTCTTTGTCTGCAGATGGGGACTGTAAAAAGTACCTGATGGCGGTTTCCATGTCTCCATGTGGGATGTTCGTATAGAGGCCAACAACATCAATGGTTAACGAGCAAGGTGCCACTGTTGAAAGGCCCATGACCCGTATTCCAGTCACGTAGCGTTTTTAACATATGAGTTGTGTCTTTGACGTGACTTGGGAGGGTGGTTACGATATCCTGAAGCCAGAAGTCAACCAGTTTTGAGAGATTTTCAGTTGGGCCATTTACTCCGACACGATTGGGCGACCTGGAGGATTCTGCAGAGTCTTGTGTATTTTGGCAAGTGGTAGAACTGATGAGTCCTGCATGCCTTTAGCTCCACTAGCGCCCATCGCTTGGTGTTGTCATCAATGTGGCCGTCGCTGTGAAGATGTTCTACCAACTCGTTTGAAATCTCTGCTATTTGGATGGTAGGATCATTTGGGAGCTGCTTGTAATGCAACTGGTTGTTTAGTAGTCTTTTGGCTTCAGTGATGTAGTTTTCGGTGTTCTGGACAACAACAGCACACACCTTTGTCAGCTCTGCTGATTCTGATGTTCCTGCTGAGGACTAGCTGCCGTAGCTGTTGTAGGGCTGCTCGTAGATTTTGCCTCAGGTTGTCCCTCTGGTGTCCAGAACTGCGGTATGTGTCAGTCATGGTTTTCTAGGGTGGCACTAGTACGTATCCAGAGCTCTGTCTCTTCCGACGGGTGGCTGGTATCCCGTCTTCTTATAAAATTTGGGTACGGACTGTCTTCTTCATCTGCAAAGAGCTCTCTGAGTCTAAATTTCCGGGACCCTTCCTGACGTCTATTTTAAGTTGGTTGTGGTCCAGCGTTCGAGGGGTTGGACAGAATTTGGGTCCTAAGGCTAATACTTCATTCTGTGCTGGTGTCAGATCATGATTTGACAAATTTATTACCCCATTTGGAGGCGATTCTGGGTTCAAGCAGTTATCTGTGTGTTAGTTAGAGTCTGTCTGCGTTTGAATCTTCTACATTTGCGTTTGGTCACTGTTATGTCCTGCACTTGTACATTCTGTGAGATCTTCTCGAGTTTCTTTTTCTTCTTTTGAGATATTCTTTTTGAAGTGTTGACCGACGAGTTTGTTGTTTTTTGTAGATGTGCTCAAATTCACTAGTTTGTAGTTTGGAAAATTTCGTACATTGACCGCTGGAATTCAGACTCTACTTGTGATAGGAGTTCTTGGTAGGTATTTCTAATATCGTGCAGAATGTTCACATTAGCGGTGCGGATGGTGTTGTTGATGGTGTGTACAATGTATTCTGACTTGGGCAAGGCGTCTTTGCAACCTTAACATCATTCCTTTAGGTATTATTTTTCGATTGATGCACTCATTCAGAAATTTGACATGGCTGTCGTAACGAACAGCTTTCTCCAACAGCCTTGATGCTGTTATAAATGGTGGGGGCCATAACGCTGGATCAGGTAAGGATGCAGAGGAGATCAACGGTTGATGAGAAGGAAAACAGTGTTATGGTCCACAGGAGAAAGCTGATTGAAAAGTACTTACATGCTCGGATCGAAAACGATGCAGTGCAGAAGTAAAAGGCAAACAAGCAATGTAAACAAATATAATCCAATATTTCGAGCGGCTGCTCTTTTTCAAGGACGACAGACTGTGTAGTCACGTCAAAAGTGGAGTGACATCATCAGGTCGATGCTAAAAGAAAACTTGGGTCATGACAGTAATGTCATCACCAAGTGATGCAAAGTCTAACACACCATCCTGTTGTTATTATTTTGTCACTCCCCACCCCCACCAATATACTGACAGCCCCCCCCCTCTCTTTCTCTCTCTCTCTCTTTCTCTCTCTCTCTCTGTCTCTGTCTCTCTCTCTCTCTGTCTCTCTCTTCTCTCTCTCTCTCTCTCTCTCTCTCTCTTCTCTCTCTCTCTCTCTCTCTCTCTTCTCTCTCAGGTTTTCACTTTGTTAGTTGTACCAGAGGGAACAACTGAGTCACTATCAAATGCAAGGGACTCGGTGCGTGTCACTAATAGTTAGTCATGTGTGTTCAGGCCTTGTGGGTGCTTTGTTTGTAGTTTACGAATCCAAAATTTTTCCCTGAGGTCTCTATGAATGTCACTGTCTATGTACTGTTTTTCAATTGGCATACAACGCATGTCTTGAAGTGAGTGGTTGTGCATGTTGAAATGATGTGTGACGTGGGTGCCTGCATTGTTCTGGATGTGTGACCTTATGTAAGTAAAAGCGTTGTTTGAGCGAGTTGCGTGTTTCTCTACGTATTGAGCTCCCTTGCATTTGGTGCAGTAGAGCAGGTACACGATGTTTCTTGTGCTGCAGGAATCTCATGGCGAATGGTGAATGTCTCGCCACTAACATCACTGGTGAACTGACTTGTCTCTACTACATGCTCCTTACAGATGACACAGCGTTTTTTGAATACATCTGTGGCTTCCAGGGTTGTCAGTGGATGGTTCTTGTGGAGGAAGCATGGAAGGCATCAGGATGTTTCGTAGACTATTTGAATTTCTTTCTCCTACTATGGGGAGCTCTGGCATGGCTTTTTTCATCTTGTTGCTTTCATGTATAAGCTGGTTGCTGTTGTTGCAGCCACTGACGTAGAGGGGGGTTGGCAGGGTTGTGAGTGATGATGAACGGGACCCTCTTTTTGGGGAGTTTGGGGCCTGTATTCGAGGGTCTCATTACGTGGGATGCTGCTGATCTTTCCATGGCTTTCTGGATGGTGTAGGTACTGTACCCTCTACGTTGAAAGTGCTTGGCGATCTCTTTGCAGCGAAGGGTGGAGGCTTCATCCGTCGAGCATAACCCGCGAGCGCGTAGCATCTGGCTGAATGGTATGTTGTTTTTGCATACCTTGGGATGACAAGAGGAAGCATGTAGGTATGCATGGGCGTCTGTTGGTTTTGAGAAAAGATCTGTATGGAGGAAGCCTTCCTTGAGGATGATGTTGATGTCCAGGAAGGGGATGGAGACAGGTGATGACTGATATATATATAATAGACTAATATATATATAATAGACTAATAAATTCAAAGGATAAGTAACCGAGCATATATATAGATATATATATACACACACGCACACTCACACACACACGCGCGCGTGCGCACCCCCCCCCCCTCCGCCACCCCCCAACACAGAGTTCCACCCAACAGCTTTTCAGTTTCTTCCCACACACCCTCTTCCCCCCCCCCCCCCCCCCCCTCCTCTCACTTCCGCTCACACAGCGTCAGTCCATCACTCGCCACATCGTAAATTCACATGGCGCGCAGGAAAACGTTCAGATTTTATGTCCCACCACCTTAAGACACTCTCCGTACAACCTCCGTCCCAAACTACAACCCAAAGCCTCGCTCCGTGTGTCGATGCCGTCTGCAAAGCTTGGAAAAAATAGTCTAGGCCTATAGCCATAGCATAGCATCGGTTGCAAGCGCGGGCTAAAGGCTCTTATCCACATGTCGACGCAGTCGGCGAACTCTGGGAAATCGCTTTCCGTGCGGCGCGTCTCTTGACATCATTTGAGTGGCTCGCTCCAGTTTTTGACTGGTTTTCCGATCGTGTGGGTTGTTCCCACTGTGCGAGCATCTTCTGCCGAAATGGGCTGCCAATGATTTGGAATGTTTTTTTTGCCTTCGAAGCCAGGCCTCTCTCTCTCTCTCTCTCTCTCTCTCTCTCTCTCTCTCTCTCTCTCTCTCTCTCAACGCATGACCCGCTTCTGTATCTGAGCCATTGCACGCGTAAATGCATGCCTGTAAGCATGTACGTGTGAAAGTATATGCACGTGTGCGTGTGCGTGTGAGTTTGTGGAGGGGGAATGTGAACGTGCGCCCGTGCGCTTATTTGTCTATGCATGCGCGCTGTGTGTATGCATCACATGCATAAAAAGGAGGAATATTTCCTGACGGGAGGAAGGGGGCTGGATGGTGGATGGTGGTGAGATGGGAAGAAGGGGGCTGGATGGTGGTGGGACGGGAAGAAGGGGGCTGGATGGTGGTGAGACGGGAAGAAGGGGGCTGGATGGTGGATGGTGGTGGGACAAGAAGAAGGGGGCTGGATGGTGGATGGTGGTGGGACGGGAAGAAGGGGGCTGGATGGTGGTGAGACGGGAAGAAGGGGGCTGGATGGTGGTGAGACGGGAAGAAGGGGGCTGGATGGTGGTGAGACGGGAAGAAGGGGGCTGGATGGTGGATGGTGGTGAGACGGGAAGAAGGGGGCTGGGTGGGGGTGAGACGGGAAGAAGGGGGCTGGATGGTGGTGGGATGGGAAGAAGGGGGCTGGGTGGGGGTGAGACGGGAAGAAGGGGGCTGGGTGGGGGTGAAAACGGGAAGAAGGGGGCTGGATGGTGGTGGGATGGGAAGAAGGGGGCTGGATGGTGGTGAGACGGGAAGAAGGGGGCTGGATGGTGGTGGGATGGGAAGAAGGGGGCTGGATGGTGGTGAGATGGGAAGAAGGGGGCTGGGTGGGGGTGAGACGGGAAGAAGGGGGCTGGGTGGGGGTGAGACGGGAAGAAGGGGGCTGGGTGGTGGTGAGATGGGCAGAGCGGGGAAGTTCTCGCTTGCAGCTTGTGAAGCATCGACGGAGTTACTGGGTTAACTTGGTTCCAGTCCATGGAGAGAGAGAGAGAGAGAGAGAGAGAGAGAGAGAGAGAGAGAGAGAGAGAGAGAGAGAGAGAGAGAGAGAGAGAGAGAGAGAGAATACGAATACGAATACGAAAAATTTAACGTGTTAGGCGTTGTGCCCATTCACATGCAGACAATGAAGGGGATGGGGGGGGGGGGGGGGGATGGAACAACACACACACACACACACACACACACACACACACACACACACACACACACACACACACACACACACACTGTCAACCTCGGGGTATGTCAGTGGAGGAAGGACTAGCGCACAGCCCAAACACACTCACAGCTTGCTTACAATCTCATTCATATATCATGCATTCGTCAAATCAAACCACTAGTAAAGTCTATAACTTTACTACACATAATCATGGAAAGAAACATCAATGCATATGGAGTCAAACAAATAAAACATTCTCTCTTTCCTTGAACTTCACAAAACCATTTATCTAAATCATCATTAACTAACCCGGGTATAAATAGATTTCTACTTTACCTGGCCAGGTGATCTTAAACTATTCACGAATCACTGTCTTTTCTTTTCTTCTATTTTTTTTTCTTTCTTTTCTTTTCACTGTCACTTTCACAAACACCAGTCACGACACAACTGCTGGCACTGGTCAGGTTGGACCGCTGGCACTGGTCAGGTTGGACTGCTGGCACTGGTCAGGTTAGACCACTGGCGTTGGTCAGGTTGGACTGCTGATGAAAGTGGCGCTGTCAGGTATGAGGTCGAACCCCGGTTCAGATCGAACAGTGACTACTAGACATCGATCTGTTCTCCTTTCTTTCTTCCTGCATTAACGCATTGCATTCTCTCTCTCTCTCTCTCTTCTAGTCTGCTCTATCAAATGGACATGGTTGCTTTTCTTTTCTTTTTCTTTTTTCTTTTTTTTTTCTCTTCATCAGTTAGCAACTCTCTCTTCAACATCTCTCCTTAGTCCTTCCTCTGCAGACTCTATCTAGTGCTAATGCTTCAACTCGGTTCTGTTCACTCCTCTCATCTCTCTGCTCTTCTTTCGTGCAGAGCCTACACCCAGAACCTCTTCCTCTCTGTCTGTTTTTTCGTTCTCTCTCCCCCATCTCTCACTCTCCTCACTTTCTTATCCTCATCCTATGTGTCAAAAGGTGAGTACCATTGGTCAGTATTTTTCCCGCCTTCTACTGAGGTTACCTCCCCTCTCATTCCATTGGACGTTCAAATTGTCAAAGTCACATCTACTGGCCTTGCTCTCTGTGGTGGTCAATGGGTCATTTAATTAATTAGCTTGATTTTACCCCCACCACACAATACCTTCCCCCTTCCTACTTCAACCGGCGACGTCTGGCTTAACTGTGGGCGCTGGTCGCAAATTGGCTAGATCAGTCTGACCCAGGCGCCGAGACCCGTCTGGCCAGACCTCTCGAGACGTCGGTCCAGCTACTTAGTCTGTCTGCTGGACAGTGCTGTCTCCGTGAGGACTAAAAATAGCCTATTCGCTGTGCCTAATTGGCTGACGCGACACCGAAGTCGTCTGCCTGGAGACCAGAATGTTTGGGTTTGGACTTATGTCCGATTGAACTGGCTGGCGACTAACCACGAATTCGGTTTTTCTATTTTTGTCCGTGACACACACACACACACACACACACACACACAGAGTGAGAGAGAGAGAGAGAGAGAGAGAGAGAGAGAGAGAGAGAGAGAGAGAGAGAGAGAGAGAGAGAGAGAGACAGACAGACAGACAGACAGACAGAAGACAGACAGACAGACAGAGACAGAGAAAAAGAGAAGAAGAAGAAGAAGAAGAAGAAGAAGAGAAGACTGAAGAGAGATAAAACAGCAGTGTTGCAAGTGCTCCCCACTTCACTTCAAAGCACCGACGTTTTGTTCAGTTTACCCTCCGCGCTGTAAGATCAACAAGCAAATGACGGCCAGTGACGCAGCGAACCAACAGCTCACAGCACTTAACCGAAGAACGATTCAAGTGATCCCGAGTTCGAGTTCCATCGAACTCCCATCGTAGGCTCTTCTTCAACAAGTGCTTGCGGACGTTTCGTTCTTCTAGACGTTTTCCCCCCGAATCTGAAAGACTGAGGCCAGAACAGGACTGATTGATTAAAGGATGTCTGGTGCTGCCTGACTCTGCCGTCTTCCTGTGGCGTCTGTCTTCACTGACTTCATGGTCTCTCCGTGGAGGGCTGGTCGTCACAGTCTGCTGTCTCACCCCTGCCCCATTTCTCCCACTATGTCGGCCCCCTTTTTTCTGTCTTTGAAGCGTTTTCAAGATGTTTAAACTTGAAAATAGATATTGAAATTCCGGGACACCCGATAAAAGCAACAGACACTAAAATAACACGTCTTGGCCTCGCAGGACAACAGACACTAAAGTAACACGTCTTGGCCTTGCAGGACAACAGACACTAAAGTAACAAGCCTTGGCCTTGCAGGACAACAGACACTAAAGTAACAAGCCTTGGCATCGCAGGACAACAGACACTAAAGTAACAAGCCTTGGCCTTGCAGGACAACAGACACTAAAGTAACAAGCCTTGGCCTTGCAGGACAACAGACACTAAAGTAACAAGCCTTGGCCTTGCAGGACAACAGACACTAAAGTAACAAGCCTTGGCCTTGCAGGACAACAGACACTAAAGTAACAAGCCTTGGCCTTGCAGGACAACAGACACTAAAGTAACAAGCCTTGGCCTTTCAGGACAACAGACACTAAAGTAACAAGCCTTGGCCTTGCAGGACAACAGACACTAAAGTAACAAGCCTTGGCATCGCAGGACAACAGACACTAGAGTAACAAGCCTTGGCCTTGCAGGACAACAGACACTAAAGTAACAAGCCTTGGCCTTGCAGGACAACAGACACTAAAGTAACAAGCCTTGGCCTTGCAGGACAACAGACACTAAAGTAACAAGCCTTGGCATCGCAGGACAACAGACACTAAAGTAACAAGCCTTGGCCTTGCAGGACAACAGACACTAAAGTAACAAGCCTTGGCCTTGCAGGACAACAGACACTAACGTAACAAGCCTTGGCATCGCAGGACAACAGACACTAAAGTAACAAGCCTTGGCCTTGCAGGACAACAGACACTAAAGTAACAAGCCTTGGCATCGCAGGACAACAGACACTAAAGTAACAAGCCTTGGCATCGCAGGACAACAGACACTAAAGTAACAAGCCTTGGCCTTGCAGAACAACAGACACTAAAGTAACAAGCCTTGGCATCGCAGGACAACAGACACTAAAGTAACAAGCCTTGGCCTTGCAGGACAACAGACACTAAAGTAACAAGCCTTGGCCTTGCAGGACAACAGACACTAAAGTAACAAGCCTTGGCATCGCAGGACAACACGAACGAACGAACAGTGAAGACAAACAGGTAACGGGGAGAAAAACAAATGCACGTCAACAAATCCTCGGTCATTAAGAAACTAAATCAACATGGATTTTAGAGAGAAAAAAGAGAGAAAAAAAGGGGGGGGGGGGGGGTAGGAAGGGATCGGGGGAAGGGGGAAAAGGGAAGAGAGGTGATGGGAAAGAAGAAGAGAAAAACGAGGAAAAAAGTGAGACAGGATAAATAGGTCATGAAAAGTAGAGAGAGGATAAATAGGTCATGAAAAGTAGAGAGACAGGATAAATAGGTCATGAAAAGTAGAGAGACAGGATAAATAGGTCATGAAAAGTGAGAGAGACAGGATAAATAGGTCATGAAAAGTAGAGAGACAGGATAAATAGGTCATGAAAAGTGAGAGAGAAGGATAAATAGGTCAGAAAAGGTAGAAAGAGAGCAGGATAAATAGGTCATGAAAAGTAGAGAGACAGGATAAATAGGTCATGAAAAGTAGAGAGACAGGATAAATAGGTCACAAAAAGTGGGAAGAGAGGATAAAGAGGTCATGAAAAGTAGAGAGACAGGATAAATAGGTCATGAAAAGTAGAGAGACAGGATAAATAGGTCAGAAAAGTGGAGAGGAGACAGGATAAATAGGTCATGAAAAGTAGAGAGACAGGATAAATAGGTCATGAAAGTAGAGAGACAGGATAAATAGGTCATGAAATGTAGAGAGACAGGATAAATAGGTCATGAAAAGTAGAGAGACAGGATAAATAGGTCACGAAAAGTGGAGAGAGGATAAAGAGGTCATGAAAAGTGGAGAGACAGGATAAATAGGTCATGAAAAGTAGAGAGACAGGATAAATAGGTCATGAAAAGTAGAGAGACAGGATAAATAGGTCATGAAAAGTAGAGAGACAGGATAAATAGGTCACGAAAAGTGGAGACAGGATAAATAGGTCATGAAAAGTAGAGAGACAGGCTAAATAGGTCATGAAAAGTAGAGAGACAGGATAAATAGGTCATGAAAAGTAGAGACATGACAAATAGGTCATGAAAAGTAGAGAGACAGGATAAATAGGTCATGAAAAGTAGAGACAGGATAAATAGGTCATGGAAAGTGGAGAGACAGGATAAATAGGTCATGAAAAGTTAATTCCTTCATTGTCAGCACATGGGTAACGCTGTGTTCTGTGTTGTCCACAGAACAATGTGTTGTCCACAGAACAATGTGTTGTCCACAGAACAATGTGTTGTCCACAGAACAATGTGTTGTCCACAGAACAATGTGTTCACACCTGCAGATGCACTTTGCTTTACTGTCGTCTGCACTTTCTGTGACAGGAAGAGACTGAAAAACTTTCAGTGCGCATGTCTGTTTGAAAGGGGAGAAAGAGAGTGGACTTGGTATGATGGGGGCATGACTATCACCATGTGACACTCTCCTAACTTTGAGGAGAGTCAGGGTAAAACAGGCTGATTTCAAGTTTGAAAAGAACATTACATTATCCTATTAAAGGCATTGCTTCCAACACGTTGTACGCTTCCCCCTGACATTTAAGAGTTGGAATGGATGTGCGGGTGGGATGGAAGGTACTGGATATTTGAACTTGCAAGTTTTCACAATTACCCCGTACATCGTGCTGAGTATTAAAACACACAACCATGTGTGTGTGTGTGTGTGTGTGTGTGTGTGTGTGTGTGTGTGTGTGTGTGTGTGTGTGTGTGTGTGTGTGGAGAGAGAGAGAGAAGAGAGAGAGAGAGAGAGAGAGAGAGAGAGAGAGAGAGAGAGAGAGAGAGAGAGAGAGAGAGAGAGAGAGAGAGAGAGAGAGAGAAATAAGCTTGTAGATGAATGTCTATCTACTATAACAACAATTAATTTACTGGAATTCTTTTTGCTGATTTTAGTAAAGCTTTTGACCGTATGAGCCATTCGCATCTTATAAAAAAAAAGCCTACACATTACAAGCTATCAAGTATTTTTTTTTATCTTTTGTTACTGATCGCCAGCAACTTCTTGAAATTAATTCCAATTGGCCTGAGTTACTTCCTCTGAAATTTGGTGTTCCTCAAGGATCTGTTTTAGCACCCCTCTTAGTAGAAAGAAACTCGTGGAGAGCGTGGCAGCAGAGAGTCCTCAGAAGAGAAGCCCCCTTCAAGCAAGTGTTTCGGCCCTTATCTCCTGACACTCTAGGGGGGTTGGGCCACACCCGGTTCATGACTCCGGGTGTCCCCCTGCTGCCCTTTTTTTTTTTCCCCATCTTGGGACGAGCCATGGCTGGGATTCGAACCCATGACCCTCTGGACATGCTCATTTTCTACTTAATGACTCGCGCTTTAACCACTGAGCCACAGGGACACCTGATATTTGTAGGGAAATTAAGCCTTATGAAGTTCACTTTTGTTCCTCCTTGACCAGATCCAGCTTGAACACCTCTCTGCCGCTTCTGCCATTGCTTTCAGGGCTCTGGTTTTTTCCTTCCCTGCAACTGAGAGCTGTTTCATGAGGCTGTATGCAGACGTTCCTACAAATCCCCTAGCTCCAATTTCTGCAGTGAGGACTTTGACCTGATAGCCTTCTCTCCTCAGGCTGTTTGCCAGATCAGCATACTTTTCAGTCTTGTAGATTTGAGCTGCCTCCATTCTGTTCTCATATGGCACCGTGAGCTCGATCATGATCAACTGCTTGGTTGACTTAGAGTGGACTACTATGTCTGGTCTCATGCCACTCTTGCTGATGATCTCTGGGTGACTCTTCCATTCTGGGAGGTCTGCAGTGCACTCCCAGTCATCTGCCCATCCAGCAGACTCTGCCTGCATGTTTCGAGTGGCACTGTTGTTCTTGGCCATGATTTGCTGCCTCCTGCCGTGAAGAATGTTGCGGGTGCTTTTGGAGTCCTGATTCTCCCTTTTGTGGTGTTGGTACTAGCCCAGACTACTTGTACAATCTCTTTGAGCACTTGGTTGTGCCTCCATGTGTACCTTCCTTGAGCCAGGGCTACTTTACATGAGCTTAGAACATGCTCCACTGTTTGTTTTTTCATGGCAGAGGGGGCATGCAGGATCGTTGTTTTCCCCACTTCACCATGTTTGCATTTGAGGGCAGAAGGTCATATGCAGATCTGAGAATGAAGCTGATCCTGAGAGGGGCCATGTGCCAAATGTCATTCCAAGTTAGACTTCTTTGGAGTGCATTCTCCCACGTTGTCCATTGCCCTTGCTGGCTCTGCTGGACTGCTTTTTGGAGTCTTTTTTGGTCTTCTTCTTTTCTCATCTCCTGAATCATCATGTCTCTTTTGGCTTTTCCTTTGGCCTTTGACCACCATTCAGTTTTGGTCACCCCCAGTCCTTGTCTGTTGGTCTGTGTGTGTCCTGTTATTTCTCTGATCTTGAGACTTTCTTTTGCAGAATCCATCGCCTCTTGAACTTTCCATTTTCTGCCTGTCTTCAGCTGGGGCTTGATTGCTTCTACCACCTTGTCTCCTCTTATTTTCTATCTACATTAATGGCTTGCCTTTATACATAAAGTGCGGCTGTGAAATGCTTGCTGGCGACACTTCACTACAATCAACTAATGCTAATCCTACCACTCTAGTAAATAAACTTCAGAGCAATATCAATAGACTAATTACGTGGACAGACATGAACCACATGGCCCTCAATGCAGATAAAACTAAAAGCATGTTCGTGACCACACGTCAAAAACGACAGAAAATAAGTTCCCGTTTGCATCATTATAAGTCAAAGGCCAAAAGATCGTGGAAGTAACATCTCATAAAATATTAGGGGTTACCATTGCCAGTGACTTATCATGGCATGATCACATTACTGATTTTGGAAAGCGTATGTCAAAAGAATTGATTAACTTACAAAACTGCAGCATTGTCTTAATCTTCAAATCAGGAAAGTATTCTTTCACGCACATATTCTATCTCTTATCAACTATGTGTCCACCTTATGGGATGATTCTAGTTAAATTAATTTGAAACAAATAAATCGTCTACATGAAAGAGCTATACAGATAATACAGCTGAAATCTACTACTTTGAGAGGGAGTGATTACAAAACATTGGATACTCTACCGTTTAAAATTAGGCTCTTCTTCAACAAATATTTTGAATTGAATACCTCCAAAGAAATAATCCAAAACTTTGTAATCAATGAAAATAGACACTCACACAAGCTTTCCTTTCCCAGACCCTGCAACAATCTCTACAAATCAAGTTTTACATATTCTGGAGGAACGATATGGAACAATTTGCCATCATCTTTAAAATCATGTCTTTCGAAAGTAACATTTAAAAGAGCTCTTAAAAGGAATTTGATGGAAAAATTATCGAACGATTACTGCTTATTCTGTTGCTGAATCACTCCCCCTCCCCCCCCCCCCCCCCCCCCCTCTCTCTCTCTCTCTCTGTCGTATTTGACGTGCTATGTAATATTAATTACAATAAGTATTGAAATTTTTTACAATCGTTTTGACAGAAATATGATCCTTTGAATGTGTTAGCTACTTCAGTTTTTTTTTCCTGTGTTTTCTTCATAATGTGCTGATACATGATTTTGTTGGTTTGTTCTTTAGGATTATGATGATTTTTGTGAGGGCAGGATGAAAAAAGCTATAAAGCTTGTTCTGTAACCCTCAATAACGATACTTTTGACTTGACATGACCACATGCACGCACGCACTCACGCACGCACGCACGCGCACACACACACACACACACACACACACACACACACACACACACACACACACACACACACACACACACACACACACACACACACACACAAGGCACGCACGCGCGCAAGCACGCACGCGCGCATGTACACAGATACGCCCACGATTTTATGTACCCACAGACAAGCACAGAGAGAGAGAGACAGAGAGAGAGAGAGAGAGAGAGAGAGAGAGAGAGAGAGAGAGAGAGAGAGAGAGAGAGGGGGAGGAGAGAGAGAGAGAGAGAGGGAGAGAGAGAGGAGAGAGAGAGAGAGAGAGAGAGAGTTTATAAACTCGAATGATCAGTTGTTACAGTTGAACTAAACACTCACCTATGTATGTGAGCTCATGTAAGTATGCGTGCCAGCTTTTTCATGTGTGCCTGGGTGAGAACGTAGGTGGAGACGCGGGAGGGAGGAACGGTGGGAAGATAGAGGAGGAAGGGGGAAGGGCGGCCACAAATTGCAAGGGGAAACAACCGCAAAAAATGTGACTGGTGCTCTCAGTGGGCTGACGATGGTTGTCTCCCTTCATTCATTGGGCGCCTGACATTTGACGAATGGAGCAACTGTCTAAGCTTCTAAACTGGTTTGACAGTTCATGTTTCCTTATCTGGTTCAGTACACTGACCACTTGTTCATTGGTAGTGCAGTGTGTGATGTCTTTTGAAGCCGTGTAGTGCAGTGTGTGATGTCTTTTGAAGCCGTGTAATGCAGTGTGTGATGTCTTTTGAAGCCGTGTAGTGCAGTGTGTGATGTCTTTTGAAGCCGTGTAATGCAGTGTGTGATGCCTTTTGAAGCCGTGTAGTGCAGTGTGTGATGTCTTTTGAAGCCGTGTAATGCAGTGTGTGATGT
>JAFLJL010016694.1:65292-80222 GCA_018398815.1 Conus ventricosus
TAAGACTTACATGTAAAGGGCCAGAGTTGAATGCTTTCTGAAACTTTTTTGACGGCTAAAAAATGTAAATGGGCTTATGAATTCAAATTTTATTTCCCATTCTAAATATGGTTCTAAGTGCCATTTGAGGTCAGGTTTTCGAACTATTTTATATTCATACTGGCCAACATTATTTGCTTCTAGATTGCGCAGCTGTTCTAGTTTAGGAAACTTTTTGCTGTCGCCAACCTCTTTGCGTTTATAATCACATCTTTAGTGTACTCAAACCCATACAAAGCGCCTATCTCACATTCTGTTCAAAGTCCGCAACGTCTGCAAGGTCTTTTAATTCTAAAGTTATACACCTCACAGGCGCTAATGTAACTCCCGGTTCTTCTGGCCCCTGCGACATTTTTTAGTACAGTTTATTATTTTATTTCCAAACAATGTGTAGGTTATCACATTTTACGTTCTTTCCCGTTTTGTCTGTGATTTTTATCCGAAATTGATCGACTTTCCCACAAACACTAATTTTTAAACTGTAATTAGGGAATTGTATATTTCATAAATCGCAATATGCAGCTTTCCCAGATGGAAGAGCTCTTAAAAAAAAAAAACCAAAGATTTGAAGGGCCTTCATCATAATAAGTTATCATTAGTGCTTTAGCTCGTCCAAATGAACATAGAGTAATGAATTGTTATGCAGATTGGGGACGTTCCCCCTCAAAGTAGTTTATCTGGGCCTAAAAAAACTATGATGTGGGTAGATGTAGTTGTAAAGCTAGCATTTTAGCTAGCTTTATCAAAATCGTATTATTGGCTCTTCAGGGTTTTGATGTTAATATTGTTTTTAGATTGCATTGTTAAGTTTAGAGTAATGTCTAAGTTATCATGTTCTTTTAGTGAGCAAAACCGTAATAAATCAGGTATTGTAATTGTTTAACGTCGTTTGTTCTTTTCATATTTTGTAATCTTATTTATTCCCCTTGGCTTCGCAATTAAATTAAAACATACGATTTGTAGAATTATTCATGGGAGGCTCGACCATTTTTTGGTTCCACAATCGTTATCAATAGCATGTTTTAAAAACGAAGGACTGTCTTGGGTTGGTTATTGTTACAAACATTTTTTAAACAAAATAAAATGATGTGCGTTTAAATTATACTGATGCAAAAAATATTTGTTGGGGCGCACTACCATCTTAAAATATAACAACTGATACTTTGTCATTGCTGTGGGACCCTGATTACGTTCATAAAAGGTGAGTACGCCATTAAGCAGATATCTTTAACCCTTCCTCTAAAAAAGATTCAATGCACAAGGTGTTTAGTCATCGATGCAGTTTTACCAGAACAGTAAACTTTGCTGTGTTTTGTGCATCAAATGGACGTGTGGAGTCTGTTATGCTGATTCACTTAAAATCATCCTGCTCCTTTGTTGAGGTCCGTGTATAGATTTCATTTATATTACACCTTCGGCGTTTTTTGAGAACTGCGAGCGCCTTACAAATGACAAAACGTTTAATCAATCAGCAAACAGACTAGACATTAAGGCTTTTTGAAAGAACGTGTAACGGAATTCAATATTAATGTTAAGACAGACTTTAGTCAAAGTCGGATCTTAATCATGGCTTAGGACCCTTATTATTGGGCGTGCACAGAAAATTAACTATGACTGGAATCTCCTTACACATCTTTCTTTCAGGCACAGGTGTTCACCTTGGGTCATCGATCAAGAGCATAATAAGCATGGACAACATTTTATCTTAGCCATATCTGGGGCTTAACTTGAAAGGGGAATAGACGAATAAAACGACTCTATTTCTTACTTACATTTGGTGTTTGCTAGGTTCGAAGCAAAGCGAGATCGAGCGAATGATCTTTACTGCTTGATGCACAAAAATATACTTAGCAAATTTAGAGCGCTATTATTCTACAGGTGATTTACTTCCAAGTATTAAAAAGGTACCAACTGTTTTACATACCAGATCGCAAGTCGACTTTGCTGTTGGACTGGTTTTATTATACATGCTACTTCTGACTCAGACTCCAGGTAGGAACAATATAAACTACACAATGAAATCTTGTAGAGGTAATGAACAGAAGGTTGGGAAAAAACGATCTAATTCTGAGCCAGTAATATTACAACAATAAAAAACACCCAAGATTAAGTCATCAATCCCCGAGGTTCAAAGCCCAAAGCTGTTGAGGACGTGGACTTAGTCGTGATGACCATGAATATGAACAAGACAAGCGTAGTTGTTGGATTACTGGCCTAGGATTACTTGGTTTTATCTTATAAATAGTCACCAATATTAAGAGAACTAATGCATAAGTGCTCAGCCATAAAGCCAATACTTTGCTTGCAGTAGACAAAAGCCAGTAATAAAATCCCTCATATACTGTAAAGAGTCTTAGCTTTACAGCTAATTTTTTAATAAATTGCAAGATGATAGCTGTTTTTTTACCCATGATTTATCAGGAGATTGGCGATGGATGCACTAAACTTTGCCTCCACCACGCCCGTAATAGCCATCACCAACGTACTTATTGCAAAATCCTAGGCCGTTATTAACGCTTGCTATGTGACACCTAGCTCTCTAAACGTGTTTTATTTTTCTGCTAGCGTTGTGTTTCATATAAATTCATTGATAGTTTTCTTATTTGCTCATTTGAGTTGTAATTGTTCTCGGTTAGGTAGACAACGCTTCTACTCTCGCTGATTTACTTCTTTAAGCTCATTATTTTTGTTTTATTTCTTGTACATCACCCTTAAGTTGGCGGATTCTGCCCTCAGCGAGTTTCTTTTTTCTTTTTCGATATTCTCATTTATTTAGTCAGTTTATTAAATTGTTTATTAATTTCTTAAAGGTCTTTAAAGTGCGGTCAGGGTAATCATTTCTTATAGGCGCCTGTATTTCTTGCGGGGAAGCGGCGGTTCATCTATAGTTGTTAATGCTTTTTTTTTCTGGACGTGAGTTTCTGTTTGCTTGATTTATTTGCCGTGCTTGACTTAACTCTTTCAAAGTTCCATGTTTTGCGCTTGGTTCTCTTGTTGGAGTTTTGTTGTATGTTTTGAGTTTAGCCAACTGCTTCACATCTAATTTTGGTTTAGTAAAGCCCAAGGCGATCCCGTCGCTCGCACTAAGCTTTTGAATAATTGTACCCATTTTTACAAACTTTGATGAGTTTCGTTTCTAGTAAGGGAACACGTTCTCTTTGTCGTTTTCTAACTTACACCAATGGTTATCTTTTAGTTCAAAATCATAGGGTATATAGGTTTTGGGAGGTTCTAGAAATTTCTAAACTAGGTATTAATGATCTGACTTTACTTTCTGTTTAATTCACGCCTTTTGCTCCCTTCGGTTTTTCATCCTCCAATGAGATTTCCGAGCGATGTGTTCAAGGGTTCTTTATCATGTTGCGCCTCCAAGATCGCGAATATCAAAAATTTCACCTCCAATGCTGCCATGTTTTAAATAATTAACTTTTTATTTTGTTTATAAAAATGTCACAAGTATATGGCTCGATTTTGACCGAATAGAAAAAAGAAAAAAACACTTGAAAGAACCCATGGCGTGAAGGGAAATAAACGGAATATTACTGTTCCATATAACATTAATGATGCGGATCAAATTCTTAATGTTAAACTTGCAGACTAGTGGGATGATTTGATTGAGCCAGGCACTGCACGGCTTACTTTCAAAATAGAAACTCGCTCTTCAACAACAGACAAACCAGAACAGTTGTCCAAAATTTGGAGACGGGCAATCGTTAGAAACTTTCTATTTAAAACTTGAGGGGAAATGAAGTATTTTCTTTAAACAATGCAGACATATTTTTAACCTTTTCTGATCTATGGTAACCGCGATATGAAAGGCCGATCTTGCGTTTCAAGGAATCGGCAATGAAGAAGACTAAAACTTGAATAGGCGCCGAACTCGCCTCAGGTGAAAGGCAGCAAAACGGCTTTAGCATAAGTTATGCGTTTGGAAAATCGCTTTCATACTAGATTTTGAAGTTGTTAAAAGCGCATGCACATACCTTCAAGGGGAATAAAAGACGATTGTCATTCGAACTAACTTTTAATGATACAAACGTGTTTCAGATATCAGACCACCGAAGCAAAGTACAGCATTTGACATCTCGTTGAGTTTGATGTGTTAGCAACTCTAATTTAGCAAGGCTGATTGGCAACAATATGAGTCACAATTAGTAATATATTACGAAAAACGATGCGTCATCATTACAATATCTACCGAGGGCAGACGTATATGGAATTTTAATCTTAGTGTCACAGCAAAATCGCTTCTTAAAGTATTTTATTGCTGTGTTGAAGATGAAGAACCATTTGCACGCGACGTGCAAGTTATTTTAATCCAAAATAACGAAGTGCAATGTACATTGTTGGTAGGCTAACAAATATATGCTAGGGACTTAGACTTATTCATTTGACGAACTAAGAAAATTGTTGGGGGTGGTGGGGTAGAAGTCAACAGCAGCCTTGCGTCTAAAGATTACACCTTCACAGTGTTAGGATGGATGATTATTTCACATCAAAATACGGTTTATGGATTGACCTAAGGTCAACAGAGGATAATCAGTTGCATGGAAAAGTGGGTTTGAGAAACGGTTAAAGACGTAACCATTCAAATGAGAAAGAAAAGAAGCGATAAACCACTTAATGTACATTTGTTTTTATTATTGATTACACAGTGAATATTGCAAAGAAAAGATTAGACAACTAGATACTAAATATATTTTTTCGTTTTTAAAAAAAGCATGTTGTTCAAGTTTATCAAATGTGCCTGCAGCGCCAGAGTGCCAAGAGAAGAGATAGTAGAAACCCGGCATACAAACTTTAGATTAACCAACATTCACAAATGCTACAAAAACAGAGAGGACCTTTAAACATACAGCAAAACCAAACGAGAGTTATTCTGCTGCCTTTAAATGCTTGGTTACCTATGTTATACTGGAGCATCGACTATAAGGCCGCATCAGCAGGCACGAGTGTGGTTCTTGCACGGGCATAGATAACCGCAGCTTTACTCTAGGCGGTTTGTCTTTAGCTCTCGGGCTGTGTTCATTAGCTGTCGGTGCAGTAGACCCCCAATAAAAATACATCCAAAGCACACAGCATGGTTAATAATAACAGCTAACTTAGTTCTTTAAGCTGATTATTAAATATAGCACTAGTGACTCAAACATCACGGGATGGAAGAATTTCCTCGTTACAGGGCCGTTTTTGATGACTAAAAAGCAAACGTTTGATCTTCAAGAAAGGCAAGGAAAGTTTTTCAACAGCGACCCCAAAAGATAAAAAAGGAATGCTTAAAAAAAAGTAACGAGCATTCAAATTGCTCTAAACAGCTCACATTGAACAAACGCCCAAGGGTGTTTGTTTCTACTTTGTTTTATGATTCGTCTAAACACAAAAAAGACCATCGATATTGATTAATATTTTTTTGATTTAAATAAATATTTTGAGTTAGAAAAGAAACTCAGCATGGATAACATCTATGAAGGTCAGACGAATTGTTTGAAGCATGCACGAGATTTATCAAGAAGACACTGAATGATATTGAATTAGAAGTATGGATTCAGCAAAACGACGGGCAAGTCGGTGGTCATGCTATTTCTAAGATCAGGTAAACGAACTTAGACCCGCCAGTTAAGTATTGTTTAACTGTTTTATCGACTATATAACATAAATGAGAAACATTTAGAGTCTGGGGTTCGACTAAACAACCGGGACTATTCTTTCTCTAATGACTTACACTGGTTGGCAGCCAACTGCTTACAGTTTGATTTAATCCGCGAGAAGCACACTGAGAGGCTTGGTGGTCAGCGGTGCGAGTCTTAGAGATCAGATTAAAACAGTTAAGTATGCGCCGGCTTGTAGGCAGGTCTTCCATTCCGTGCCCCCAGCATTTAGTTGCAAAAAAGCAGTTCTAAACATAAAAGAATAAGGACAAAAATGTTTCATGTGGTAGTGTTTCGCAAGGCTGGCATTATATCCGCAAAAACGTCAGAGAGAGTGTCTAACTATCGTCCTTACATCATGATCTTAATATAGTGGAAATATCCTTTCGTTAGCGGGCTTCCATTGATCAGTTTGAATAACAAAACACACAATAATGTTAGTATTTACACATGGGATGAGGAAACAAATCTACAGCCATAGATGGGCTCTAAGAACAGCCAACGATTGCGAACCAGACAAAAATCATGTTGACTTACTACTGATGTTTTCACCAGCGGGGGCTACCGCATTACACCATTGATACGAACAATGAGTCAATAATGCAGCATACTTCCAAAGATGGGCACAAACAGAATTCTGTAGAAAATGTTTAACAAGAATGCCATTGTTCAAGCGCAGCGAACATAAGAAACATTGTATGGCCCAGTTGACTGTAATACGAACTAATTACGCCCCAGAAGGCGTAAAGTTAGTTTTAGAATGGAAACGGATGCAAAATTCTCCATAATGTTACGCAGCTTCGAATCGCTTATTGTTCCTTAGGAAGGGCCAGGCACAAAAAAACTTCGAAAAAACAGTCTTAATGAGTAATCATCAGATTTGTTCATTTGCTTCCATTGGTTATGTCAGGTCGGATGGCGCTCCATTCAGCACCAGAATTATATAGAGGGCCTACCTAATGCTGAGAATACGTCTTTAAAAGCGTGCAGCAAGTGCGTATTGACTGTTCTAATTAATCTGAATTTTATTGAAATCATATGGGCTGAAGACCAAGAACAGTATGTCTCAGCCAACAATTGTTGGATTTGTGGTTTAGAATCAGTGAGAAGCAATGACAGTAAGAGACCATGATACATTAGCGGAAGTTCGAGGAGCAGCTGCACAGTAAATGCAATCTTCAACCTAAAGTTTGAACCAAAGACATGGAGCTGCCTGTATTCTTCATAACTTGCGAGGCTATGACTCTCATTTATAATGAAAGCAGTGGACGATGCCTTCAGGGTTCATGCATGCACAGTCATCAGAAAAGTACATGTGTTTCACTTTAATACATGTCTTTTTATGACTCTATGCAACACATGATGGGTTTCATTAGGGTTCACTGTCTATTGTCCTTAAAGTTCTGCCCAATACAGAAGAATATTTTGACTCCATCAATGGTTAGAAAGGGCGTTTCCCTTTATGAGTACATGAACAGTTGGGAAAGGTTTGTCGAAGATTACATTCCCACCTAAAGGCGCGTTTCTATTCTAGGTCTTAGAGGAAAAGGACCAGTGACTCCGATACCAACATGTCAGATGCGTGGCAGAAGTTAGAGTGTAAAACAATGGAGACTATCATGATTATACTTGATGGCTGATGTATGTTTGTTGGCGGGACGTTTTTGAAAATTATAGAAGACCGATGAAACATTTATAGCTGGATCCGCGCATACATTTTGCGCGTGATGAGTTGGGACGCTTTCTTAAAGTTACTAAAGTACAGATTGATTTATTTTGTCTGATTTACCAATGATTCTGATGATTGAAAATGGATTGCGTGGGGGAAATTAGTATGGCGTCGCACCATTACTTTAAAGCAAACAACAAAATATTGACGGACCTATGATCCAAGTAAAAGGTCTAACTTTTAAATTCTCTGTATTTAGATGCAAACCAATCTGTATGGTTGGGCAATGGGCAATCATTCATTACGTAACTTTAAAATGTACACAGGCGGTGATCGAAAAATATTCAAAAGCATTAAAAGTGGTTGGGCAGTTGACGCCGGGCAACGGTGGATACATTCTAGAAGTTGACTTAGAATATCCTCATGAACTCCATGACCTGCTAATGACTATCCATTAGCAGCAGAAAGTCTAAAGATGAATCCAAGAGAGCCGCCTAAAACTTGTGCTAAATCTTGGGCAAAAAAATTATGTTGTCTGTCATTACAGACTTCTAAATTTTCTTTAAGACAGGTTTCGAAAGTTGACGTGTTCAGGTATAATTGCTTTTGATCAAGAAAGTTCACTGAAACATACATTCCTGAAGACACTGATCTTTGAATAAATCACAGTGCTTCGAAAATAGACTTTTTCAAGTGATGAACAAACAGTGTTTTGGGAAAGGACTAAGGAGATCCGCAAAGACGCTAGATGTAGATTGGTCACCAAAGAGAACGAAGCAATAGCTGACGTCAAAACCTAATTATAGGACTTTCAGAGATTTTCTGATCAGCTTTTTGGCATAATGATGAAAAAAAGAAAGTCAATTGGACAACCGTTTTTATAGGGTTTATGTTTTAGAATTATCAAAGCTTTAATGTTAGATTTCTTTATGACTCACTTTAAACCCTCGTATCTGAGTCCAGAGTACCTTTACACAGATACAGAAGTTTTGTTATAGTATCCTACTGAAGAATTATGAAGGAATGGAAATAGAAGTAGCTAAAGGGCAGCGGCGGGATGGTTACGACACATTGATTATCCTAAAGGATCGCCTTTTGCATTCACTTACTAACAAGAAGTTTTAGAAGATGAAAAAAAAGGCTGATTATCTGGAAAGGTGAATCAAGGGTTGGGGGGTTAAGGTAAAAAATGTACATATTGAGAGGAGAAACCATCAAAAGCAAAAGGAATATCCCGCAGTGTTTTGTGCTGTCAAACTATCGCATGACAACTACAAAGAAGCATTGTTTGGCAATAAGACTTTTCATCATGACAACGTAAAAACTGCGATCTATCTACATGAGATCAACACACCGGTTGTAACAAAGAAGTCATTAGATAGAACAAACACAAAAGTGTGTTTGTTAATCCGAGTTTCATATGATATGGAATTATAGAACGCATAAACAGGGGGTTATATTTTTTCAATCATCTTTAAACGCAAGGGATAATTATAGCATCATCCAATTCATCTCAAACTATTCTTCATGTTTGCTTGATGTGTTGAATTTTTTCTATTATTTCAAAATATCCTTTTACCAATTTGGGATTTTGGATTTTTTATGTGATCTAGATGGGTTATCATGGGATTGATTAATCTTCGTAAATTTCCTAATAGCAGAATTTTTTCGCCAAATGATTCTGTATCATTCTGCGGTCTCTTCTTTATCATACTGTTTTGTTCTGGCTTCTTCTGGCTTCCATTTTAGACGTAAATATATTTATGTAAATTAAAATAATTAAAGCGGAATGTGTCTGGTGGATTATTTGCAGTTCTTCCTTTACAAATAGATCTTGAGGCGTGGTTGTTTTTGTTGTATGTCAGTTTCTCGTAAATATACAAGGGCGGATCATCTTTACAATCTTTTTATTTCGTACGGGTCACACTCCAAACGGGATCTGTTGTACCCTGATGCGAGGAAGTTCCCTTCTGCTTCCCCGGTTAAATAAAGGTACCTTACTTTCAACCCAAATGTAATAGTTTGCTGGGTGTACTGGAGTCTTCAGCAAAATTTATTGTTTTTCTTTTGATTGCTTGTACTGGTTTTAGCCCTTTAAATTCTTATTTATTCATTGGCGCAAAACTGCGGGCAGTCTTTAACCCATTCTGTGTTGCGAGAATTGTCAATAGCTCTCTGTGCTATGGTAGGAAAAAAAAGTCTTTCGGCTAACTGTTTGTTCATTTTTAATAAAGCCTGAGATCTGTGACTTTGAATGCCTCTTTTAATGTGTTACTCTATGTTTCAACAATAATAGATTCACTTGGCCTTTTAAATTCTTTTCCATCATCGACTTGAATCATGCGAGGATAAGTTAAAGGCCCTCGCTGGTATATTCAGCTGTATGGCAACAGCAACAGCAGAGAGAGCACTCTTAATGTGTTAATGGTTCCGCATCTTTGTATCTTGTTTTTTTTTAAAAGCTATGTCGAATGACTGTGGGTGCGTCCCGGCCTACTTAAATCTTTTTCGTCTAATCGTATCAGGGGTAAATATAGAAGGTCCATTAGATGGGTGTCGTTTGGAGTTGTCTTGACAAGTGTGGTCTCGGTATTCGTTCTAGGCGCAGGTAAATAAATTTGCCAATCGCTTGTTTAGATAAACCATTCTTTTGCTGTTTGTATTCACTGACGCAGCTGTAGGCTTAGCTTTTTAATTGCTGTGATGCCCTTCAATATCTTTTTGTGAGAATAATAGATTTTGTTCATTTTTTTTATTCAAGCTGGTATTAATGCGCAGCAAAATAAACAACAGTCATACCAACAACAAATAAACGCGATTTCTTGCGTCTTTTGTTTTTCTGATGGTATGATTAAAAGTCACTGAATTTTGGTGGGGGCTATTTGTCTGGATTGGTTTGCCCGTTACTAGATAATACTCTTTTTATTGCTTGATCAACATCCTTAAATGTGTTTAGCTGCATGACCTGTTTTTTTCAGTGTGTAATTAATAAAATCTACTGCTTCAATTCTCTGCTTTTCATAGTGATCTCTGCGCTGCGGCTAGTTGCTCCCAGATTTGTTTATGTCTTTTTCTCTGTCATCATCCCGCGTTTATAAATGCGTAATTACTTCGTAAAAGCAAGCGCATTCACCACAGCGCCCGCTATATCATTACGTGTGAAGCATTTTTTATTAAATGTATTTTTTTACATATTTTTTCTCTGGAATTATTCCTTGACTTACTAGAAAATCTTTCGTAGCAAATGAAGTGTATTATCGATTAGCTTTGCAAATCTCAAAGTCTAGTTGCCAAGATCTGCGGTTTATTTTTTAAAGGTTTTACCAAGCATCGTGTCTTACACTTAGGCTCATACAGCAGAATGGTATCGAGGTTGGTTAATAGTTTTTTCGGTGCTCATTTTAAAAAATAAAATAATTATAATTAAACAAAAACATGACAGCGATGATCTGCTACAGTACAGGGCGGCCCTAAACCTTTCCTGAACTTATGAATGGACCAAAGTTGATGACAAGCTATTATGCCAAAAAGAAAGACTGAATTCTTTAGCAGCATGTGGGGAAAACAAAACCAGTTTCGGAATGAATTCAGCATAGAACAGATTCAACAGATGTCGCGCAAGAATTATAAGTATCTAACAGGTATGAAGCGCAGTGGGTTCTAGAATGGTAAAAGGCGTTGGGCAAACGGTTCTTAGTTTGTACACTAAATAGTCAGTAGATTTGCCCCATGATTCTGAAAGGGATTTACGTATGATTGAACGCAAGATCCAGTTTTAACAAAGTCATTAGAGTCTCTAAAGCTGTGATCTTATTACAGTTTGGAACCATGTTAATCGCGTATCATGGGATTAATTACTTTTAATCATCTAGACTTTATTTTTAAAATTGAAACGAGTCGGAAAATCCAACAGAAATAGGAAACATTGACTCGACCCCCTGCCAAGGTAGGATAGTGAGAAGTGAAAAGCTAAGCATTGGGGTGTTTGAGCAGGAAAAGAGAGTAGCAGAGTTGAACGAAAAGAAAATTAAAGTTACAATACAGAATATAACTATAATAAAACAATCAACGCACGCCAACAGTTGATCCAATGCCAGCTCCAGAACAAGAGCAAGTTAATTCAAGGGCACAAAGTTTTATGGAATATTGACTTAAAATGTTGATTTTGGCGCCTTGCTGTGCTGGGGCAGTTATGACGGTTATAAAATATATAACGAATGGCAACAAACACAAAAGCAGTCACAGAAACTGCCCCAATCACTACCGAAGAACGCACGCCAGCACGCACTAAAAAAAATCATTTTTGATCATTTAAAATGGATAATATTTTAAGAACTTAAATTTAATTTTTTTGATAAACATAGAACATCGGCGGGTTATATTGTTTACAATGATGCGTCCTCCCTAACGAATAGGGTCTATAAAAGACTTTCATCGACAGATTGCAATCAATGCGGTTTGCTTAGGATGTAAGAATATTAAAATCTATGCTACGCATTCACACAAGGGCGTTAAGCAAAGAATCTCAACGATGAGGTTTTTGAGGCGTTCTGTGTATCTATTAGGCATCTATATTTAGATAAAAAATAGATTGTATTGTTTTTTTTGATAATTATAAGATACTTGAATAGAATTGGTTGTACTTCACGGGCGCTTACTTACAATTTTGATAGGTAACTTAATTAAGAATTATTAAGAATTAATTAAGAACATAATTAAAAAATTAATTAAAAAGTTCATTACGATCTTGAGGATGACTTAAGTAAGAACTTAGAAGTGACTTAAGTGTGTGCATGCATGGGGTGGGGGGTGGGTAGGGTGGGGTGGGGGGTGTGCATGCGTGGGGTGGGGGGTGTGCATGCGTGGGGTAGGACAAAACACACAAACACCAACAAACAAACAAGAAGTGAAACTACTAGGGCCACTTCTTGCTTTGTGACTAAACAGGTTGTGTCCCGCGCGCACCTCAATCAACTAGGCCAAGTGATCACATAGGGTCGTTTGGCCTAGTTTGCTGCTAAGCTTTGCAGGTACTGCCGCGCTTTGCAGGTCAAGCGATCATATATGATCACTTGGCCTAGTTTGCCACCAAGCTTTGCAGGTGCTCCGTGCTGACGTCATTGGCGGCAAACTGCCGCGCTTTGCAGGTCAAGCGATCATATATGATCACTTGGCCTAGTTTGCTGCTGTGCCCCTCTTTTCTCAACCAGGCTTGCAACTGGCTTTGGCAGAGTTACAGCAGTTACTGCTGTAGCCAAGCTTTTATGGCGGCTCTAATCACCAGTAGTAGTACATCCGTCGTTGTATATTTGGAGCATTTATATGAAGATAGTGCTGGCCACACACTACTCCTCTCCATACTGGTAGATGTACTAAGGTCTGCCTAGCCCTATCTAGTTTGTTTGCCAGAACATTCGAAAATCGTTATTCTGTTGCACAAGTTTAACCCGTTGAGCGCCTTTAGTCAGTCAGCTGACGCGGAAATAAAAGTGCTTTCCATGTGCCTATGGGCAGTCCCCTGACGTCATGCATTTTTCTTGAGTTTTCATTCGTTACTATTTCTATCAACGGACTCAAATAGAGTTTGCGTAGAAAGCCTTATATGTCTGTAGTCTTAAAATAATATGTAAATGACCACACGTGAGGGGAAAGCCCATTTATTCTTATCACTGACTGGGGACTAGCCAGCACTTCGTGTCTCGCTTGCAAAGATGGCGGCGCAACCTTCGTTGTCGAAGCGACCAGCGACCAAAACAACGTATTTACACAGCTGAGCAGGCTCTGCTGATGATTTTTGACAAACACAATAATCTTTTATTCAACGACTAACTCGAGCATGAAGGTGAGATGATGATAGTGGTGGAATTGCCGACCATATTCGTCAGTTATTGAGTAGGGCTCTGTGACCTCAGTGTGCGTTCAGCTGACAGCGTCAGTCGAACGAGCCAGCCAAGTGTGTACTCTGCACTGCGTGCTGGTGTCCAGTGATGTGAAATCAGTGCGAGAGGGGATCGTGGCCTGCTCGCAGCGTGACACGGTGCAGACGAAAAGGTAGGGGAAGATGAGGAGTGAAAGAGAGGGTTGAAGTTGAGCAAGGGGGTGTGGTGGGGAGGGGGGGGGGGCGTGGTCGTGGACTGGTCAGTCTGCATCGAGTGTGAGCGTCTTGATAGACTTCCAAACTGTTTTACTTTCATTTACAGGTGTAGTGTGACAATACAAACTTTATTTTCAACTTTTTTGCTGTGTGTTCTTGTTTGGATGTGGTAAATACATATGTTTTTGATCGTGCAAAAAAATCTATCCAAATCTACAAGCCTAAATACTTTTGTATTATCAAAATTAAAACAAAAGAAGCCCAGATTCAAAATCTTCATTCAATTTCCTTCAAAAATGATATAGATTTCATTTTTCTATCTTTTGTAGTTTCTGAGCTAGAATTTTTTGTTAATTATGACCCCCAAATCATGAGATTTCCCCGGCACCTGGGAACACCTTTGTTTGTACTCTTGTGAGGCACTGAACGGGTTAATAATGGTTTGGCGTTTGCTACACAGTTCATTTATACTGATTCCTAGCTTGTGAAATTTAGGATAGTTATAAAAACACACAGAAAGTTGAATGAGTTTCCTAGCATACGAATCAGCCATGTTCACCTGCGTCTTGAAAAATGAACGCCATGTTTGTAGCGTTTTTGTTTTTTTAAACATGACTTGAGCTGTTTCAAGCCAGCGCCCCAACAATTAACGCGTGATGGATTGTTTTGCTTTGGCCAACTTTCAACAATGCAGCGCCATTTATTAGATAAAGAACCATCTCATCAATAGTCAAACACGTATTAAAACTGGCTACATCTTGTTCAGCAATATTTCTTTCATTTCCTTGAACCAACAAACCTTTAAGATAGTCGTTCATTTCCAAAGTTATGCTTCGCCTAATTCTTTTCGACAAATACTCTAACATGCAGTTAAAGTAAAACTTATGGTCTCGAATAGCAAGAGTTTGTTCTTTAGTAAACATGTTAGCCATTTTAAAATAAAACACAACTAAAACACAGTGGTCACACCGAAGCACAGTCAAAACACAACCTTCTTGTGAAGTAGTCCGGGAAACAATGGCGAAACCGGTCTTGCTGACGTGGCGGCCTCAAAGTGGCAGTGTCACGTGACAGTCTAGAACATTCGCTGATGCAATAGGCTATGTTGCAAGTTAACGCGCCGCGAGGTGTGCTTTATTGATTTTTTGGTCGCAGTTTGTAAGCGGGGCCGTGCGCTGTGTGAACAAAGGCCCTTGTCTGCGCCAGCCGTAAATTAAGCGATCAGGTTTCGGCCTCGTGTCAGCCTGTCTGTTATACAAAGTTTTGTAGGTAGAAATTAGTCAAAATAAGTGTGCGAATTTTATGTCAAAAATATAACTTAGTTTTAAAAGACAAGCAAGTTTAGTAAATTAGTATTAAAAACGGATAACCCTACACAGTATGTCTGTTTGTAGATAATCGTTATTTTTTGGTTATTGAAGTCTTACTTGTCAGAGAACAGCATTTTACCAATCCTGGGTCACTTCGTCCGAAACTGGTTGAG
>JAFLJL010016695.1:0-13564 GCA_018398815.1 Conus ventricosus
AGAGAGAAAGGACGTGGAGAGAAGATGGAGAGGTAAGGACGTAGACAGAAAGGACTTGGAGAGAATGTGGAGAGGTAAGGACGTAGAGAGAAAGGACGGGGAGAGAAGATGGAGAGGTAAGGACGTAGAGAGAAAGGACGTGGAGAGAAGATGGAGAGGTAAGGACGTAGACAGAAAGGACTTGGAGAGAAGATGGAGAGGTAGGGATATAGACAGAAAGGACTTGGAGTGAAGATGGAGAGGTACGAACGTAGACAGAAAGGACGTGGAGAGAATGTGGAGAGGTAAGGACGAAGAGAGAAAGGACTTGGAGAGAATGTGGAGAGGTAAGGACGTAGAGAGAAAGGACGTGGAGAGAATGTGGAGAGGTAAGGACGTAGACAGAAAGGACGTGGAGAGAATGTGGAGAGGTAAGGACGTAGACAGAAAGGACGTGGAGAGAATGTGGAGAGGTAAGGACGTAGACAGAAAGGACGTGGAGAGAAGATGGAGAGGAAAGGACGTGAAGATGAAATAGAGAGGAAAGGACGTGAAGATGAAATAGAGAGGAAAGGACGTGAAGATGAAATAGAGGAAAGGACGTGAAGATGAAATAGAGGAAAGGACGTGGAGAGGAAAGAACGTGAAGATGAAATAGAGAGGAAAGGACGTGGAGAGGAAAGGACGTGAAGATGAAATAGAGGAAAGGACGTGAAGATGAAATAGAGGAAAGGACGTGAAGATGAAATAGAGGAAAGGACGTGAAGATGAAATAGAGAGGACAGGACGTGAAGATGAAATAGAGAGGAAAGGACGTGAAGATGAAATAGAGGAAAGGACGTGAATATGAAATAGAGGAAAGGACGTGAAGATGAAATAGAGAGGAAAGGACGTGAAGATGAAACAGAGAGGAAGGAGTGAAGATGAAATAGAGGAAAGGACGTGAAGATGAAATAGAGAGGAAAGGACGTGAAGATGAAATAGAGGAAAGGACGTGAAGATGAAATAGAGGAAAGGACGTGAAGATGAAATAGAGAGGAAAGGACGTGGAGAGGTGTCACGAGTTTGTCACAAGGCCCATGACGATTGACCCATCTAGGGTGGTGGAATTATTCATTTATTTATTGTCGTTGTTGTTGTCGTGTATCCGTCCCCTTTAAAGTGGCTTGTGGTGTGGTTGCACCTTAATGTAGTTAGCTCAGGTTAGGTTTACTTTCTCTCTCTCTCTCTCTCCTCTCTCTCTCTCTCTCTCTCTCTAATTTCATTGCCGTGCAATTCATCCTGCAGGTTCACGGGTGGCTGGCACCTTTCGCTTGAACTGGCTGTCTCTATCGGCCTCTCACCTGTCTTTTTACCTGCCGCACGTGCAGCATTCTCTTAGGCTTGAGGTATTCTCACTCTGTGACGTAGGGTGGCATGTTGGCTGCCATCGGTTAGGAGGTTTTCTCTTCACTCGAGCGGAAGATGTCCCTGGGAGCGCCTGCTCCAGTTTTGGTTCTCTACCACATCGTCGAAGGTACGGTCGGTACCTTCATTCCTACAGTCGGCCTGTAGGGAGGGACGTCATCTCTTTCCATCTGCTCTGCTGGTCCTCTCGACTGAACAGAGGGCAGAGAGTCGCTTGACCCGCACTTTTTGGGTCACCCACGGGTAGCTGGTAAGCATCAGTTTCGTGGTTTTTTGTTGTTTTTGTTGTTGTTAGCGGCCAATTCTTCTCTTTTGCGCATTCCTTTTGTTTTCAAAATTATAAAAGAAATATTGTTTGAGACCTTTTTCTGGTTATTGCATGTAGAGGGCGGTGTGGAAGGGGGGGGCGGGTTGGGCAAGTTGTGGGGTTTTTTAATTATCGAGTTATGCTTGATTTTTGTACCTGCTGAAGATTTGATCATGTATGTTCATCGTTGAATAGGTTCATACATCACGGACGTTTTCAGATCATACTTTTTTTTCCTTTTTATATTCACATAAATGTCACAGTGGTAGACGTCGACAGAGATGAAAGCACTATCCTTTTTCTTTTCCTTGAAAGGCGAATTTGTAGCCATTTGTAGGTTTCACTTTTGAAATCACAAAGAATTAACATTTACTGCTAGCGGCGGTGCTTTTTACTCAGCACAATTGTTTGCCTTCGTTCTGTGTCTCCTCAGCTCTTACAGTTCAAATAGCAGTTCAAATGTAAGGCAGACTGGAGGCCACCTTCCAGAGCAAACGATGCACTACTGTTGTGTTACGTGGATGCTGGTATTGCTTCATCGGTTGTGATCCAACGCATCAAGGAGCTTGAAACATTCTACCAAAACCCTGTTACATACAGTGTAGAGTGGTTTGCTTCTTCGCTGTAGCCAGTGTAAATGTGCGTCCCTACTCCGGTGAGTGACGCAATGTCAATACAACGACAGTCCCAATGACGAGTCATTATCATGGACTTTACTCGATCTCCCACAAATGGGGACGATTGTCACCATGGAAAGAGTAATTTTCAAGGACTTTACTCGATCTCTCCACAAATATGTGGACGACTACCAGGAACGTGTCATTATCACGGACTTTAACACCATCTCTCCTACATATGTGGGAGATGCCCATCATCGATGTCTGTATCAAGGACTTTAACACGATACTCAAAAACAAAAGTCGGACGATACCCATGAAACGAGTCATTATCAGGAACTTTACACGATCCATCACACAAATGTAGACGTGGAGAGAAGTTGGAGAGGTGAGGACGTAGAGAGAAAGGACTGGAGAGAGATGGAGAGGTAAGGGACGTTGACGAAAGGAATTGGAGAGAAGATGGAGAGGTACGGACGTAGGTCAGATAGGACTTTGGAGTGAAGATGGTGAGGTAAGGGCGGTAGACAGAAAGGACTTGGAGAGAGAAGATGGGAGGTAGTGAAGTTGACTGAAAGGACTTGGAGTGAAGATGGGTGAGAGTGGGTCGTAGACAGAAAGGAAGTGGAGAGAATGTGGAGAGGTAAGGACGTAGACAGATAGGGACTTGGAGAGAAGATGGGAGTGGTAAGGTCGTAGACAGAAAGGACTTGGAAGAGGATGATGGAGAAGGGTAAGGTCGTAGACAGAAACGGACTTGGACGAGATGATGGTGTTGTAGGGACGTAGACAGAAGAGACGATTGGAGAGGAAGATGGGAGAGGTTGGGAAGTAGACAGAATGGACTTGGAGAGAGATGGAGAGGTATGGACGTAGACAGATTGGTCTTGGGACGAGAAGATGGGAGAGGTAAGGACCTAGAGAGAAAGGGACGTTAGTGAGAAAGACTGGAGAGAATGTGGAGAGGTAAGGACATTATAGAGAGTATAGGACATGGAGAGAGAAGTTGGATGGAGAGGCAAGGACGTGACAGAAAGGACGTGGAGAGGGTCGATGGAGAGGTTTGGACGTTCAATCAGAAAGGACGTGGAGAGAAGTGGTGCAGGGTCAAAGGATAGTAGAGAGAAAGGAGTGAGAGAATGTGGTGATGTGTGGACAGATAGAGGAGAAAGGGAGTGGAGAGAATGTGGAGAGGTAAGGCGTAGACAGAAGGAATTGGAGTGAATGTTGGACAGGTATAAGGACGTTGACAGAATGGACGTGGATGAGAATGTGGACAGTGTAAGGACGTAGACAAGAAAAGGACGTGGAGTGACATGTGGAGAGGTAAGGACGTTGAGAGAATGGAGTGGAGGAGAAGAGAGAGGTAAGGACGTAGGTACAGAAAGGACTTGGAAGTGTATGTGGAGAGGTAAGGAATTTAGAGAGAATGACGTGGATGAGAAGATGGAGAGGTAAGGACGTTAGACAGAAAGGACTTGGAGAGAATGTGGAGAGGTATGGACGTGAGAGAAAGGACGGCGGAAGAGAAGATGGGAGGCTAAAGGACGTTTAGAGAGAAAGGACGTGGAGAGATGATGGAGAGGCTACAGGGACGTAGACAGAAAGGACTTGAGAGAGATGGAGAGGTAGGGATCATAGACAGAATGTGACTTGGTGAAGATTGGAGTAGTTCGAAACGTAGACTGAAAGGAAGTGGAGAGAATGTGGAGAGGTAAGGACACGAAGAGAAGAAAGGACTTGGAGAGGAATGTGGAGACGGTATGGACGTAGAGAGTAAGAAAGGACGTGGAGAGAACTGTGGAGAGGTATGGGAGTAGACAGAAAGGTCGTGGAGTGGATGTGGAGGGTTAGGGACGTATGACAGAAAGGTCGTTTGGAGAGAATGTGGAGGATGTAAGGAATGTAGACACGGATAAGGACACGGTTTGGGGGAGAGCAAGATGGAGAGGAATGGACGTGATGATGTACATAGAGAGGAAAGGACTCGTGAAGATGATATTGAGAGGAAAGGACCGTGAGATGATTTAGAGGAAAGGACGTGAAGATGAAATAGAGGAAAGAAAGTGGAGAAGGGATAATGAACGTGTAGATGAAGTTAGAGAGAAGGAAAGGACGTGGAAGAGGAAAAAGGATGAAGATGAAATAGAGGAAAGGGACGTGAAGATGATTTAGAGGAAAGGACGTGAAGAGAAAAAGTGGAAAGGACTGTGAGATGAATTAGATCGAGACAGGACGTGAAGATGATAATAGAGAGGAATTGGTACGTGTAGTTGTTATTTGTAGGAAAGGACTGAATATTGAAATTGTGGATAAGGACGTGTTGATGAAATAGAGAGGATTAGGTCGTGAAGATGAAACAGAGAGGAAAGGTCCGTGAAGTTGTTATAGAGGAAAGGACGTGAAGATGAAAATAGAGAGGGGAAAGGTCGTGAATGATTAAATCTGTGGAAAGGACGTGTTGATGATATAGAGGAAGGACGTGTAGATGAAATAGAGATGGAAAGGAGTGGACAAGAGGTTGTACACGAGTTTGTCACTGGCCTCATGAAGATTGAACCATCTGGGTGGTGGAATTATTCATTTTTTTTTGGTCGTTGTTGTTGTCGTGTATCCGTCCATTAATGTGGCTTGTTGGTGTGGTTGCACATTTTGTAGTCAGCTCTGGATTAGGTTTACTTTCATACTCTCACTCTCTCTCACTCTCGATCATACTCTTCTACTCTCTCTCTTAATTTATTTGCCAGTGCTCATTCATCTGACAGGTTAACGGGTGGCTGGATACATTCGCTTGACTGGCTGTCTCTTAGGACTCTCACCTGTCTTTTTACCTGCCGCATGTGCAGCATTCCTCTTAGGATTGAGGTCATTCTCACTCTGCTGACGTTGGGTGGCATGTTGGCTGCCATCGGTTAGGACGGTTTTATCTTCAATCGAGCGGGAAGTTGTCCCTGGGTGAGCATCTGCTCCTGTTTTGGTGCTGCTTATACACATCGTCCGTGGTACGCGTCAGGATACCTTCATTCCTTCAGTCGGCCTGTAGGGGAGGGATCGTACATCTCTTTTCCACATCTGACTCTGCTAGGTCTAGCGATGAACAGAGCGGCAGAGAGTCGCTTGACACCGCCACTTTTTGGGTCCACCATCGGGTAGTGGTAAGCTTCAGTTTCGTGTGGTTTGTTTGTTTGTTTTTTGTTGTTGTTAGCGGCCCAATTCTTCGATTTTGCGCAATTTCACACTTTTGTTTCAAAATTATAAAAGTATTAGTTTGAGACCTCTTGATTTTCTCTGGTTTATTCAATCTTTAACCTGCCTGTCAAAATTATATCACATAAACGTCATATTTCTCCACCTTTTTTGACATATGGTGACGAGGTAGTCGGTTGGGGGATGGAAACGGAGACCTGGTGATTTAGGGTTGGAACTTGCTTGGTCTCGCTCGTCCGCCCATGTCACAATCACCAAGTTATTATTCTTGGCCACCGTCTGTTTGTGTGTGCATGGGGAAAGAGTTGTATGTTTCGAGCGTGAGTTAGCTTGATTAGTCGTTGGGATGAGTGGTTGAAGAATTGCTGTATTTTTCCAAATGTTGCTATATATTTGTGGTGATCAATTGTGACATTGAATTATTATTATTTGCAAATGTGTGCAGTTATTTATGCAAAGGTTTGCTGTATTAGTCGTTCACTAAGAATGAATTTGAGTTGATCGTGAGTGAGGGAAGGATGAAGAAATCAAATTGCTTATTCGTTTGTTTAGCACTGTTTTATGTATCTCTTTACCTGATTAGCTGTGAGGTGACCTTTATCGAACATTCCTCTTTGGTTTGTCTTACTGTGTTATGCTCAGTCTGGTGTTGAGATCTGGTGTTACTATTGTAATCAGCAAATACACCTCCATCGCCCTTATTGCGACCGGGCTGTTAGGATTTTAGCTAAGCCATATTTAGAATGTACTGGTACTGACGATGGTTATATTTCCCCTTCTTTCCCTTCCAGTTCCTTCCGTTCTCTACTCCTACATGGGGGCTTCACCGCGAAGCTTGCGCTGTTGAGGGACGCCGCAGTTGTGAGGTGCTAGTGGAGAATTGCTGGATGGTCCTCATATCCTGTACGGGTCATTCAAGCGACATCGCCTCGTCCACGGGTTGCGTTCTCCGCTGTATCGGCTGCCTAATGCTATTAGTGTCCTGTGTGGTTTAGACTATGTGTCGTGCATTTTGGGGGAGGCGTGTGTGTCAAAATTGCGCCTGTCGGCATGAATGACTCCCGGTCAAGAAACTGGACCCAGGTTTGGGGCACCTGTTGCGACACGGTGCTCCACTGTGGACTTTGGAGAGGCAGGGGCTGTGGGGGAACCCATGAAGCTCGGAAATGCGATTGTGTGTTGGATAATGCTTATTTTTGATTATGGTTATTGTTGTGTGACAGTTGAATTAGCTTGTTTGTGTTTTGTGTATGTTGTGTGTGTTGAAATGCTTAATTGTATTGTGCATGTCTGTGTGTGTTGGAAGCTTATTGTGGCTATGTGTGTGTTGGTGTGTTTAAATGGTTGTATTGTATTGTCAAATATTTCTTGTTTGGTCTCTTTCGAGGCGTGTGGAGGTACTCAGTCACTCCCTTCACTCCCCATCTAGACCGATCCTGTTCAGGGCAGGGACCTCAAGGGGTCGGTCGTGACATTATGGGGGGACTCATCAGGGATGCGGATGGGTTTCTGACTGTCTCTCTCGGTTCGCGGTGTACATGTACAGTTCTGTCTGTTTTGTATATGTTTAGTATGTTTGTCGTGTTTGTTTGTGGCAGTGATGGATGGGTGAATCTATGAGTGTAGGGAGTCTTTTGGTGGCCCAGACATGAAACGAACTTATGGTTGGGACTGCGTGGGGATAGAGTTGAGACGTAGGGGTTCGACCGAGTCAGACCTCACTCTTTCAGAAGGGTTTTCCCAAGCTCAGAGATACGTACGTAGGAATGACATTCTGTGGCCTCTCGGTCTGCATTCCTGTTTTGTAGTAACCAGTTTTATTTAACCGGGTTATTGAGTAACTGGTGGGTGTATTCGGTCGTTTGTGTAAATTTTGCCCTTATCTACGGATTACGTCTGTCATTTTTTTTTTTTTTTGTCGGTGAGGCCCCACAGACACTGTTGCTAGTGTTGTGCGAATGTCGGGAGCGCGGTGTTGCCAGAGGGTGGGAGCAAAGCCTTGTCATTTCCTCCTTTTTGTCGGTGAGCACACAACGACATCTGTTGATCGTGGTGTGTCGAGCGCGGTGTGGACAGAGTGGGAGCAGCCGTAATAGATCTGTGACGGTATCTGTTTTTCAAGTGGAATTGTCTTTACCCTGTTTTTGTGAAGACGTTGGATATAGTTGTCATGGCTTGTCGGTTGATGCGTGGTTTGGAGTAGCGTGCGTCGAAGAAGAAAGGTCTTCTAAATGTAGTCCCTACTTCTAAGTACCCAGTTCTTCGACTACAGGTTTATACACTAGTACAGTGCTGTAGCCGATAGTTACCGGTGAACTTTCGTTGCTTCTTCGCTGGGGGGATTCTTTCTGCCGAGACCCACCTGACGCTTCCTGCCTCGGATGCGTCAGAGTTTGGTTAAGCATAGGTGAGGCTTATTGTTTGGGAACCGCAGAAACGAAACAACTCTCTTTCTCACTTGATTCCCCTCGTAAGGAGATGCACACAGGAGACTTTCCATCATGGGAAAGTCGAGGACCCAAGGGTCGGTGTAATAAGGGTCATTCACTACGTGTCGGGAGTGAGTGATTCCTGCCAAGTACTTCGACCTCCGTCATGTTGTTTCTGGAGCGAAAGAGAACGACGAGGTTGAGGCCCCTCCGTGGGTAGAGAGGGCTGTAGACAGGATGCTCTGCGTTGGGAAGGAGGCTACGTGCGTAGGGAAGAGGATACGATCCGTTGGGTTCGTGGTAGCCAGAAGGAAGCTATGAGTGGGATGAGATGGAACAATGCTTTCGCGGTCTTCCCCGCATCTGTTAATCCAAGGGGGTTAATCAACAGGCAAGTGATAGAGTTAGAGGCCCTAAAATTAATGCTTCCTGAGTTCTGGTACTACGTGAGGACATTGATATGTTACTCTAGGCAATTTTGAAAAGGTAGCTAGTTGCGTACCAATTGTTGAGGAAAAAAAGGCCATGCAACTTTTTTCTTGATATTATTAGGTGCAGCAAGGGTAGCAGTGGTGTGCTTACTCTAAATGAAGGCGCGTCTTATGCAGACATGAGTTGGGCTCTGCGCTAAAACGTTTCCACCTACCCCAGTGACGTTCAGGAGGCGAAGTTTCAGGTCCATGTAAAAAGAATAACGACAGAGACACATTCGTGACGTTGGTGATAGGCCTGGCGCTAAACGCTAGGGTACTGGGGCGTCTGTTGGTAAGCTGGAGCTTGTGGTTCTGATTCTCATAGATCAGCACTTACAAAAACTGTGTCCCCTGAGTGAGGATTCGTATAGGGCGAGAACTGTCAACAGGATTTGGAGGATGCCGTTTCATAACACGACTGTGGTGTTTGATGTAGAACGTAGAGATTCTTGGGCATCGCCAAAATACAGGACAGGAAGGACCTCACAGGATTAGTGGCAATAAGCGCAGACACAGTCTGTTGAGGGTTTCGAATCAAGGCTGGCGTTTTCCACGGGGACAATCTGCTCACACGTCTGTGAATGTTTTCTTGGGGTACGTCCGGCCACATTAGGAAAGATTGCACCTAAAGACGCCGGTAGTCATGGGCTAGTACCTTACCAGATCCTCGGGCCTCGGCTATCGCGGGGTCACATAACACATGCTTATGGTGGTACGGAGTGTACAGTGTGGTTTACTTTCTGTTGTTGGTTCTTCCTTGGTCGACAAATATGGGATTCGGAAGCATCAACGCTCTTTGTGGAGATAAGGATTTTGGTTTCACCATGGAGCGCTCAGCGGGCGCCTGTTTTTGATGTTGTGCGGGTGTTGGAGGCTGGTTTTAACCTCCACCGTACCTTCTGTATCTATTTAATATCTCACCCCCTACTTCTGTGGCGTTGTATGGGCCTTAGAGGTGGACGAGACCTCCGGTATTACCTTATTTATAGGGTAAGACAATCACCTTTGCAGACGGACGCTGTCAGTACTGGGTCTTACGGATCTGCCCGTAACGGCGTGTGTGGGAGTTTATCAACGCGCGCACAATAGCCTAAGTTGAAGTAGCTGGAATTGGCGTCACGTTTCTACAAGCGGATCCACTGACGTGGTTTTGGGCCAGGGATGGATACTGATACCAAATGGTGACGTCTACAGGCAGCGGACTTGGATGGTCCCAACGCCTGCGACAACTGGTGGATCGTCCCAGACTCGCCCTGCACCGACACGCCTAGGTGAGATTCAAGCTAATATGGGGTTCACTTCTTTAGGGTTTTACACTCAGGCAGATCGGGTGGCAAAGAAGATAGTCGCTCCCCACAAGCTTGAGTGGAATATTGGTTCTCCGGAATGGAACATGATTCAACAATGGCAGGACATATGAGGCGCTCATATAGCGGACTCTGAGCGAGGTAGACTAGGTGTTCCTTGATGGAAAGGGATGTATTATCAGGTTTGGCAGTTACTGCCGCAGTTGTCGATGTTGACAAAGGACAATGCCTATGGAGATTGAGGCTGTGTTCCCCTGGGTTCAGTGCACTCTTGGGTTGGGGAGCCATTCAGAATGGGTTGGGTTGTCCATGGTTGGGGAAACTTTATTCTCACCGTCACGGATCGCACAGGTCACGCAACTTTTTGGTAGGGGTAGATAATACGACGACGCGATACATGAGGATGTCCAGTTAGGACTAACGATTTTGCACATACTGTTGCTGAAGCTATTATGGCAGATTTGGACGCGCACTGGCAGTTCCCAAGAAGTGTCTTTCAGACCAGGTGAGGTCAAGTTTCTGTCCGTAATCATGCAGCGCAATGTGTCAACACTCCACCACGAACTGCTGCCAATGTTCTCATGGAGACAACGTCACCAATCATGCGCAGCCCTTTGGCCTTGTCGTGACGCTTTAATGGGACGTTGAAGCAGGTTGTTGCGTTAGCCTGTGTGCAGTGCAACCTCAGTGAGTGGGGATCGTTTTATTCTTGCTGGTTACTGTTAGCATACAGGGTGGTTCCACAGGAAAGCATGCGGTTTTTCCAGTTCGAATCCTGTATGGCTGACAAGTACAGAGGAACCCAACCACATCTTGAAGAGATGTGCGACCAAGCGATGTTGGAACCTGTTGTCAAGGAGGAGAGTCGTTTTGTGTGTCGATTGAGAAACCGCATCGCTGACAACTTGACCTGCTTGCTCAGCAAAATTTGCAGTCGGCTCAACCAAGTACATAGGCTCTGTACGAAAGGCGTAGTGTTGAACGGTGGTTTGAGCCAGGGTTTGAAGGTCGTTGATTTACTGCACCAAATGAAGAACAAGTTGTACTGACTTGCTTGGCAGTGCGTACACTTCGTGGGTCTGCCAGTCGGTGGGTGGCACCTGGGACTATCTGGATTCGCGTGCGAGGCTAAGGAACCTTGTATTTCATGCAACCTTTTGAAGGCCGTACAGTGCGAAGTACCTCAGTGAATGGCAGGATAACCCCTGTCGTCGTGGAGAGTGCGCGATGAGGAGGCCAGTGTCGATGATCGGATATCCCCAATGTTACCATCGTCGAGGGAACAGTGTCGTGGACAGGATGTTTGCTTTGGTTCGCTAATACCTCTCACTCAGCTCAGACAGTTCAACTGCTCCGGTTATGCCAGGTGGTTACCAGGAAGTGCTTAAGATCGGCCACATGCACACAGTTCCCTGGGTGAGTAATCACTTATCTTCATACATTCTCTTGCCCATGTGTGTGCGCGTAGAGAGAGAGTTGAGAGTCTCTCTCGTAGCCTGTGTGTAGTGTGCACTGGATTTGACTACGAGGTCACCTTTTTGAGTCAAAACAGTACCATCGGCCTCACTCCCAGGGTCTGTCATCATATCAGGAGGTGCATAGACATGTTAAGGTTGGGGGTCATTGAACGTTACAGTGTTCCTCTGTACTCATCCCCCATCCTTCTGCGTAAAGATGAAGGATGGATTAATGAGTTTTGCTGTCGATTTTCGACGGTTGATTAGGTTCTACTGATTGATGCTGTGTACTATGCCGGATGTCGGACAAAATCTTCGACTCAGCTGTGTAAGGCCAACTATTTCTCCAAATTCGATATCGCATAGCGAGGTACTGCAGATACATGCGCTGAGAGATAAACCAAAACGGACATTTCACGACGCTGAGGGACAGTTCCAGTGGAACGTGATGCCTTTTTGGGCCTCAAAAATGCTGGTGCTAATTTTCAAGTCACGTCATGCTACAATTGATCTCCTCTCAATACACAGTTTCTAAACAATTTCATGACGACCTGATACTCAGTTACAGAAGTTTGGAACTCGCACGTATCGCTACTCCGTGACTGTTTTCTTCGTTCTTCGCGAAGTTCAGATGTCAGCCCGAAACAGAGAGGAAAGGACGTGAAGATGAAATAGTGGTAAGGACGTGAAGATGAAACAGAGAGGAAAGAGACGTGTAGATGAAATTGAGGAAAGGACCCGTGGAAGATGAAATAGAGGAATGGACGTGATGCATGAAAAAGAGTGGGAAAAGACGTAAAGATGAATGCAGGAAAGGCGTGAAGATGAATAGAGAGGAAAGGGACAGTGAAGATGAAATTAGAAGAAAGGGACGTGAAGATGAAATAGAGAGGAAAGTACGTGGAAGATGAAAGAACGTGAAGATGAAATACTGAGAGGAAAGGACGTGAAGATGAAAACAGAGAGGAAAGAACGTGAAGATGAAACAGAGGGAAAGGGACGTGAAGTGAAACTGAGAGGAAGGAAGTGAAGATGAAACAGAGAGGTAAGAACGTGAAGATGAGAAACTGAGAGGAAAGAACGTGGAAGATGAATGAAACAGAGAGGCAAGAACGTTTGAAGGACGAAAACAGAGAAGAAAGAACGTGAAGATGAAATAAAGAGGTAAAAAACGAGATGAAGCTGAAATAAAGATTGAAAGAACGTGGTGTTGAATTAATGAGGAAAGAACGTGAAGAGATATAAAGCAGGATAGATAGTGAAGTTGATTAGAGAGGAAAGAACGTGAAGATGTATTAGAGAGGAAAAATAACGTGAAGTGAAAATTAGAAGAGGAAAAGGAAGTGGAGGTGAATATAGATAGGATTAAAGAACTGGATGATGAAAGAGAGATAGGATAGGGACGTGGAGATTGAAATAGAGGAAAGGACGTGGAGAGGAAAGAACGTGAAGAAGAAATAGAGGAGGATAGGACGTGGAGAGGAGAAGGACGTGAAGCATGAAATAGAGAGGAAAGAACTGTGAAGATGAATAGAAAGGACAAGGGTCGTTGAAGATGAAATAGAGAGGAAAGGACGTGGAGAGGAAAAAGAAAGTGAAGATGAAGTAGAGAGCGGAAAGGACGTGAAGATGAATTAGAGAGGAAAAGGACGTGGGTGGAATGTATAGTGAGATATAGTAGAGAGGAAAGGACGTGAATGTTGGAAGTTGTGAGGAATGGACGTGAAGATGAAATGAGTGGAAAGGACGTGAAGATGTTACACCAGAGAGGAAAGTACGTGAAGATGAAGCTGAAACACAGAGAGGAAAGAACGTGAGATGATTACAAGAGAGGAAAAAAACGTGGAGAGGAAACAGAGGAGGAAAGACACGTGATGATGAAATAGAGAGGAAAGAACGTGAAGTTGATATAGAGAGGAAAAAAACGTGAAAGATGAAACAGAGAGGAAAGGACGTGAAGATGAATAGAGGAAAGGACGCTGAAGATGAAATAGATGAGGAAAGGACGTTGAAGATGAAATAGGAAGGATAGGACGTGAAGATGAAATAGAGAGGAAAGGGACGTGGAGATGAAAGAACGTGAAGATGAAATAGTGAGGATAAGACGTGAAGATGAAATTGTGAGGAAAGGGACGTGAAGATGTAACAGAGAGGAAAGACGTGAGATGAAACTGTGAGAAAGATCGTGAAGATGAAACAGAGAAGGCAAGAACGTGAAGAGAACAGAGAGGAATGAACGTGGAAATGAAGATGAAATAAAGAGGAAAAAAATACGGTGAAGCTGAAATAAAGAGGAAAGAACGTGGAGATGAAATAAAGAGGCAAAGAAACGTGAAGATGAAATTAAAAGGAAAGAAACGTTGTGAAGATGAAATAGAGAG
>JAFLJL010016697.1:0-11066 GCA_018398815.1 Conus ventricosus
AAGTCTGCCCTCCCCAACATCTCCTCATCTCCGTGGCCTGCCCAGGAGCAAACAATCTGGACAGCTGTCAGCTGCCTATTGTTAGACACACACACTCCCTGTCCCCGAAGTTATTTCAGGATCAGAGGTAATCCTTGATTTTTTTCTTTTTAGCGAACATAGAGCCACAAATGCATTAGATTTAAAAAAATGGATCAATGAAAATTTAAATTATGAACCATAAGAGTGCATCTGTGGACGCAATTGATAAATATTCACAAATTACAATCAAATTTCCTTCAACATTTTCAAAGCCAATTCCCTTGTCTCAGCTTTGATAAAAAAAAGGGCAAGTAAAATGTTTCTGTCATGCTCAAACTGTAAGAATTTTTCTGACAACAGTTTTTGCTGGATCAAATATCCTTCTAAATATGCAGTCTCAAGTAACCACTGTCTACATTGGAAACTGAAACCATGTCATTCTATATTCTCAAAGATTCCCAGCAACATGCTGTAAAACAGGAAGATGTGCACTTTATTCCCTGCTGCACTCCCTCTGAAGAAAATCAAATATACTGAGGAGCTGTGTGAAATCAGAACTGAAAACTTATTTCCTACTATTAGTGAGTCAGGCGATATTGGGTCCAGAAGACTACTGACTTGAAGCAAAACAGAAGAAGATGCCAAACGCCAAACAGGCATGCCAACAGAAACAAACAGGAGGTTTCTCTACTAAACTAGGCCATTGCTAACATTTTCAACTACTTCAAAAACTGCACAAACACACACATATAGATCATATTTTGTATATCATTAGAGAGAGAGAGAGCTCTAGGTGAGTGAGTGAGTGAGTGAGGGTGTGTGTGTGTGTGTGTGTGTGTGTGTGTGTGTGTGTGTGTGTGTGTGTGTGTGTGCCACACACTGTCAAAGATGACACAGTAATAGCCCATATTTATGACACATGGTTGCCTACTGATTTTTCATGGTACAGGCCATAAAGACTCATGCTTGTCCCCCTCCCCCCTCCGCCCCCTAACAAAAAATGAACACTGCAGGATCATCAAAATGACGATGGTAAAAATGCTTTAATAATGTACAAAAGTGGGGGGATGAGGGGCGGGGAGGGAGGGGGTGGGTTGGTGGGCGGGGGGCAAGCTAGTTCATTGCCAGCCGTTGTGACAGCGATCTGTGCGAACACGTCGAGTTCATTTATATAGCAAACGTGATCTAAGTACGGTAACTTACACATCAATATCATTCATTTATGAACAACATTATGAATCGACTAAATCAAAACACGGACAGGTTCCAGCCAAATTTCGAGTCCCCCCAAGAACAACATCAAGAACCCGTTTGAATTTGATTCTATTCCACTCTGCAGTCAATATCTCTGTCAGTATCAAATGATTTACATCAAAAAAGGTGACGAGCCGACACTTAAGTAAAGTAAACACGTGAAAGGACTAAAATACATACTCACTCTCGTAGTCTTAGCTCAGAAATATTCAGAACAGATCATCACACGTTGTTCCTCGACAAAACAAGGCACGACTTTAGTCATGTGTTTCCGGTTTCAATTTTACCGGAAGTCATAACTTTTAATGTTCCTTTGGTTCAAGACCAGAGAAACAAAATAGCTCTAAAACGATGTCACACACACACACACACACACACACACACGCATATATATATATATATATATATATATATATATATATATATATTATATATATATATATATATATATATATATATATATTCTACATTACACTCAATTCTGCAGTTGTTTAGCATTTTTCAAACGATGACCCCTTGTTGATACAAATTCATCCTGCCCTTGTATAGTCCAGCCTTTGAACCATATTGTGCCTGATATTGAATCATTGCAATTTGTTGTGGTTAGCTGTTGCTGTTGTTGTTGACGTTCCTTTTTCGTTTAGGTGAGTGGGCATAAACTGCATAGACTACACACACATCCTCACCTCATCCGCACTTCCCATCACCGAATCCATTCTGTCTCTCGTCAGCTGAGCTTCTCACTACCCCCCGTGCCTATCACCTGGCAAATAATAATACAAAGAGGCTATGTCCAACATGCTTGCTGACACACGGCGCTGAACCCATCAATCACCGCTCAGTAATCTCTTTCACATTGAAAACTTCTGGGGGGGTTTTGTTTCGTGTTTTTTTTCCCAAACAAGCAGGTCAATTTCCATCTTTCTTTCTTTCTTTCTGCGTACGCAGGCTGATACTCCTGCGGACACTGCCTGTATAGACAGGCAGTGGAGTTTTGTGTGTATGACCGTTTTTTATCCCGCCATTCAGGCAGCCATACTCCATCTTCGGGGAAGTCAATTTCCATCTATTTGTACGGTATTGCGACGGCTTGACTTTCACCTTAACCAGACTCTGATCCTTCGCGCGCGCGCGCGCGCGCGCACATGTGTGTGTGTGTGTGTGTGTGTGTGTGTGTGTGTGTGTGTGTGTGTGTCTGTGTCTGTGCGTGCGTGCCTGCGTGCGTATGTGTGTGTGTGGTGTGTGTGTGTGTGTGTGTGTGTGTGTGACTGGCAGAATAATAAATATTGGTAAGACATTTCCAACCATCCCTTGCGTGAACATGTCGTCTAATAGTGATGATCATGTATGTCTCTGATAAACATTTTCAGCAATTTTTCATATTAAGAAATTGATAGTTTGTTCTTAAATGCAGTCGATTGCAATTATTACTACATGCACTGATAAAAGATAAGTTATATTATACACAAATATCACAACAAATATAGATTTCTTGCATTAGGTTTTAGACAATTTCATGCAAAATGTACGGAGCATATATATATTACTACAGATATAGTCTCAACATGGGCAGCTAACCCAGACAAGGTACAGCTGAGGCACAGCCTATTGCATAAGGAGATCGCACATGCAGTTCTATGACACCAGAAGCTCTAGCAACGGCAATCTACACAGCAGGAGGTCACAGGTCATGACATTAAGAGCATGAAATCGGGGTTTACTGGATGGAGTGGGTGACTTTGAGTGCACAACATAGCTCCAAGAATGGGATAACCATCCCGGCCAGAGATCACCTGGAAGAATCGCATGGACTCGGGTCGTCAAATCAGTTGATTCTGATTGAACTCGCTGTACCATATGAAAGCACAATGGAGCGCCAGTCTATCCACCTTAAAAACTGAAGTCTTCACCATGAAAGTTGTAGCAAAGGGGCTTATAGGCCCATGAACCCTGTGATCTCAAGACACAGCTTGGGATTTCGAGTCAGAAGAGGACTGAAACCCTAAAAGCAATGGTAGTGAAACCTGGAAAAGAGTTTCTGCAGGATCTGGTCGTGGTGAATAAAAGTGAACTACGGACAACACATCCGCCTATAAGGGGAACGCTCTAAGACCCCCCCCCCCCCCCCCCCCCCCCAGAACGTGGTATGCTCAGTCAATGAGTCAGAGAGATAATGCAACACGTGAAAATTGTATAAGTGCCATTCTAATTCAAGATTTTTCCCCTCTGGCTTTGCCAGATTCGAACCAGCAACTTCTGGATGGGCGGTTGTTTGCTTGTTATACACCCATCCACCCACAAGCTGCTGGTTCGAATCCCCTAAACGTCAGGGGAAAAAAATCTTGCAGCGGAAGGCCACCTACACAATGTTCACGTTTTGCATTATCTCACAGACGCATTGACTGAGCAATATCAAGTTAAATTTGTGTATGTTACAGACCACATACCAAGTAAAGATGTCCTCTTAAACACTTAATTTCATATTTTAAATTCCAAAATGCCCGGACAAAAGTTACAAGGAACAGATTTTATTCGTCACCGAACACATCCGAGTTTTTTCCTGTCCAGGAGAGCACTCTAATTCTTCGTAATTTTGAGCAGACGCCCAAGTCCCAAGTCCCAAAGGAAATGTGATGGATTTTGAACAGTTTGTCAATGCAGAACGCCTAGAAAAGGATGGAAAAAAGATGAAGCATTGTTGGCGTACTCGGCGTTTATAGAGAAACAGCAGCCATTGAACCTGCTGAATGTTTCAGAGCACAGTAGGTATTGTTTTGTATTTTTTGTACCACACACACGACGGTCACAACTCACAAAGACCTTGGATTAGTACAGTCAGTTGAATCACCAACTCGGGGTAAGGCATTCCTGGATTTATTTTTTACCAATTGTCCAGGCGCCTTAGGCAATCAGGAATTAATTGCAGGCCTGGGTGATCATGATATAGTTCTCTTAGAGAGCAACTTTCAACCCTTTCGAAGAAAACCCCCTAAACGTACCATCAGACTCTGGAACCAAGCAGATTTACCAAAATTGCGCAGGGATACTCGTGATTTCAGCCGTCTTTTTTTGAGGTCCCATAGTGTTAAAGATAATGTCAGTGACCTTTGGAAGTGTATAAAATCAAACTTGGAATTTATTATGGATGACAACATACCTACTAAAATAACTTCAAGCAAGAACCACCCAGCCATGGATTACTACAAAAACTAAACGTTTGTTGAGAAGGAAACATCGTTTCTTTAAGAAATTGAAACTACATCCTAATTCAGAAAGATTACTGGTTAGGTATAAACATATTAAGAGACGGTGTCAGAGAGAATGTAGACTTGCTCACTCCAATTATGTTAATTCGATGATTTCGGAAGGTGATCATCAAAACAAGAAATTATGGTCTTACATAAGGAGTAAGAGACAGGACAACATTGGGATTCCAGACCTGAGAAACAACCAAATAACCTAATACAGGACCCTGAAGGGAAAGCAAACTTACTAAACAAGCAGTTTTGTTCAGTTTTCCTCAAATCCCAAACCTTTAATTAACGTTAGACTAAAGGATGATGATAAACTCCCTGAAATGCAAAACATCAAAGTAAACAAAGCAGGAGTATTTAAGTTACTGACCAATATCAATAAAAACAAAGCTACTGGTCCCGATGGCGTTCCTGGCAAGCTCTTAAAATTATGTGCCAATGAATTGATGAGGTATACCAATTACTTTACCAAGCTTCACTGGACCAGGGAGTAATACCTGATGAGTGGCGAGATGCGAGCATTGTTCCCTTATTCAAAAAGGGTGACAAAACAAAAGCAGAGAACTATAGACCTGTATCTCTTACATCCATATCAGCTAAACTACTTGAACACATAATATATAGTAGCATAATGGACCATCTTGACAAATATGACTTCTTAAATAATTCCCAGCATGGTTTTAGACAGCGAAGGGGTTGTGAGACTCAACTTATAACAACTCTCAATGATTTTAGTAACTGTTTAAATAACAGACAGCAAATAGATGCAATTTTATTAGACTTTTCTAAAGCCTTTGATAAGGTTGACCATGAGGGCCTGCTGCTTAAATTAGAACACATTGGCATTGACGGTTCTTTGCTAAAATGGGCTAGATCATTCCTCGTTGGGAGAACGCAGAAAGTTGTTGTGGAAGGGTCGTCATCCCATTGTAAACCAGTCTTGTCAGGTGTACCACAGGGAACTGTTTCTGGGGCCCTTGTTTTTCTTAATTTATATAAATGACATAAGTAGAAATCTCTCTCCTGGAACTACTATAAGGCTTTTTGCAGATGACAGTTTAGTATATAGAACAATCAGAAGCAAGAATGATACTCGCATTCTACAAGAAGATCTAAACGCTTTTCAAGAGTGGGAAAGAACTTGGAAAATGGAATTTCATCCCCAAAAGTGCCAAGTGTTGCATATATGTAACAAACGCTCACCAATTAGATCAGATTATTCTATCCATAATACTATTCTTAAAGAAACTAATGCTGCAAAATATTAGGCGTGATTATAGATAGTCGTCTCAAATGGAAAGAACATTACAATTTAGTATGTAAGAAAGCAAATAACATCTTCAAGCTTTCTTATACAGGAACATCAATGACTGCCCCCAAAAGGTTAAAGACGACTGCTACAAAACACTGGTTAGACCAGTACTGGAATATGGTTGCTCAGTTTGGGATCCTTACCATCTAAAGGACATTGATAACCTCGAAAAGATTCAGAAGAGAGCAGCACGGTTCGTAACAGGGAACCACATCAGAGAAAAGGGGAATACTAGGAAGAACATGAGGAAATTAGAATGGAAACCCTTAGAAGAGAGAAGAGCTTTTATTAAACTTAACACCTTTTTCAAAGGCAGAGCTAAAGTAATTGATATTCCAATGGAACAACTAGTATTGAATAAAAGTAGCAAACCCGGAGTGGCGGTCAATGTTATACCATACCTGCATCAAATATTGACAGCCACTTACATTCTTTTTATCCCAGTTCTGTACGGCTGTGGAACTCACTGCCGGGTGCCATCAAGATTGCCACAAGTGCAATCTCATTCAAGGGACAAATTGATTCGACAGTTTTGAGATCTGCATATTGATGATTTTCTATTTTTATTTCCCCAGATATTTTATTATCACCTGGGCCTGAATTTGGCCATTGCTTTTAAATCGAGTGCGACCCCTTGTTGCCAAATTTGCTCCAGGGGCCAACAGTCAGAGTCGCACTGTTTTATGTTATTTTATTTTATTTTTTAATATGCGCGCTGGTGACCTACTCGTTTTTGAGTGAACCAGTATTTTAGGAAGAAGAAGAAGAAGAACTCAGGATCAGGATCAGGATCAGGATCAGGGCGTTGTATCAATACAACTTAGCCTATTTAGGCTTTTACGCCCCTTCTGTATGTATATATTCTTTTTTTTTTTCATAACCGTTGGTCCAGTCATAGGCTAGCTCAGACTTATTATCCATCAAATTCATATCTAATTTTTGTTAATAATTCATGTTTATCTATGAGGTTCTTAAAAACATTAATACTAGGTGCACGTTTGATGTTAAGTGTTAGTTTATTCCAAAACTTGGTTACTCTATTAGTAAAAGTAAATTTTCTTAAATTCGTTCTAGAATATTGTTTAAATATCTTATCTTCACTGTTCCTTGTAACATTCTTCTGCGGAGTACAAAAAAAGCGTGCTTTATCAACATCATCAATTTCATTAAATATCTTGTATGCCTGAATCAAGTCACCTCTTATTCTTCTTGCCTTAAGTGTTGGAAGCTGCAGATATTTTAATCTTTCCTGATATGAGTAATCTTTTATATTATGAATCATTTTGGTTGCTCTTCTTTGTACCTGTTCTAGAGCTTCTGATTGTCTCTTTATCATTGGATGCCATACAGTGTTGCCATATTCAAGAACAGGTCTAACTAGTGTCTTATATAATTGCAAAAAAGTGTCCTTTTCCATAATTGTAAAGGTTTCTTTTATTATTCCAATCATTCTGTTAGCTTTATTAATACTATTTACAATATGATTGTCAAATAATAAGTTTTTGGTCAAAAGTCACACCTAGGTCTTTCTCTTCTTCACATTTAGATACTTTTATTTCCTTGCCCCCAATTTTCATTATATACTCCTTTTGTGGGTTTGTTTTACCAATATGAAGTACTTTACATTTTCTCTGCATTAAAATATAGGTTCCAAGTATCAGACCACTGTACTAATGTTTCAATATCCTTTTGTAATTCCTTATGTAATTTTGGAGAGTTATACAGTTTTGTGTCATCTGCAAAGACTTTACATGTACTCTTTAATTCTACAGGGAGATCATTTATAAACACCGTAAATAATATTGGTCCCAAAATACTACCTTGTGGTATCCCACTAATAACATCAGCACTATGAGAGGAGCTACCAATCCTTACCTCTGAGTTCTTTCTGATAAAAAGTCTCTAATCCAACTAAGTATATTTCCTATTATTCCATAAGACTCTAATTTCATTAAAAGTCTTTCATGTGGTACTGAATCGAATGCTTTTCTAAAGTCTAAATACAAAACATCTATATTCTCTCCTTTATCTATCTCCTTTGTGAAGTCTTCCATCACTTCTAAAAGTTGAGTCACACAACTCGTACTGCGATGGAACAGACGCGCAAAATAACTCCGACAATGAAACGCTCACACATTGACAGTCGGCTGTGTCACATTACGTAAACTCTTTTCAAAAAAAAAAAAAAAATTGTAGGCCTAAATGAAATGAGGCAGGGAACAGTAAACAATAAACAGTAAACAAGTGGGTAACGTTTGCTCCCACAAGAAAACCTAACACAGAGTAACTTTTATTCAAGACTGGCACGGCCTTTTAAACTTGAATAAAGTCAGACAATTACTAAGACAAACAATCTAATAGTGGGGGGAAAAATACAAGCGCAGGCCAACAACTCAACTGTCTTCATATTAGACTCAGCAAAATTTGGACTTAAGGACGGGGGTGGGGGGGGTGGTGGGGGGGGGGGGGGGGTAGGGGGAGGTTGAAGATGGAGAAACTGGGAACATGAAATTAAGAAAATATATTACAATATGAAAACTCTTCACTAGCTGCATAAGGGAACCATCGCAATCCCTTTTGAAGGCAGATAAATTTGTATTGCCTGCCCCGAGGCCCCCCGTCTGCCGGATCGGAACTCATCAGGAGACACGGCTGGCTGTGTCTGCGCTCCCGGTGTCAAATAGAGACACACCACAGTCCATAATACCATGGTGTTCTCACCACCAACACTGTTTTTTTCTTTTCAAAAACGTCGGTGAGAGATAGTGGTGGAACACGTATGTTGCACCCATTGACGAATGACAATTTGAAGCAGGTGCGTGACCAAATCAACCGACCAGCTCGAACCATCAGGAAAAAAAAAGAGGAAAAAAAAAAAAGGTGTCAAAAGCGGGTCAGTCGGACATCTGAGATTTTTAAGCGATTGAATTCTACCCTTCAAACAACAGTTGAAATGCCTTGAAGGCTTTGTGATTATGAAGTGAGCTTGGGTGAAAAGAGGGAACTACCACTGAATCACCAGAAGCTGAGATACAAATTACATATAAAGAGCTCCAAATCATCCTCAGGGAGCAAGGATTAAATGAATCTTCAAATTATTTCGTTTCACATTCATGATGAATTGTTAAGATTTAAAAAACTGAAAATCATAATTGTAGAAATGTATTGAGCTTCATTGTTGATTGAAGAAAATACCCCCCCCCCCCCCCCCCCCCTTTTTTTTTTATTACGTATTTATAGTGCAAAGTAGATATGGTACTTGTTATAGTGGCACACAGCTTGTAATATTGTAACTATTTTTTACAACTTGATATATCCAGTTTGGAGTGGTCTGCATCTTTAAATCCTGTGATTATGGCTATGTTGTATCTTGTTTTCAGACAGGAGAAACTGGCTCTGGCATATAACAACAGAGGATTCCTGTATTACCTTCAGGTGGAGTTCAAACTAGCTGTGCAGGATTACACGCAAGCACTGGCGCACAATCCCAGTCTGGCTGTGGCTTACTACAACAGGGGGTTGATTCATTACAGACTGAGTGAGTACAGAAAATCCTGAATATTATGAAAGATCCTCCCAGCACAGACCTGATGACTCCTTGAGTAATTTGTCTCCCTGGAAGTGAACATTCTTGCTTCAAATGTTTGTTTTTTTCAAATTAGATTTATCTCGGTTCAATCTCCCCATGATGATCCCCCCCCCCCTCCTTCCACCTTGCTGCATGACCCAGTTTACAGTACCTATGATTGCCCGATGTCGCGGTCAAATTTGTTGCTCAGTCAAATCGGTTGCTGGCATACCAGCTTGGGCAAAAAATGACGTCATTTGATGCCACAACACACATCCGGGTGAAATCCGTTGCTGGTATACCAGCTTAGCGAAAAGTGACGTCTTTGACGTCATTGATGTCACAACACACTTATTTTTAGAAATAAACCTTCTAGTCCATGATGTATTTCATTTAAAGTGTATATCTGGAAATTTAATTAAAAAAGAGAAACAGTAACGTGTTAGGCTACGTCGTAAGCGCGCAAAACCGCGGTTTAGATCCACCATGGCTGCAGGTGAGGGCAGATTCTTGAAAATAAAACAATACTTGGAGACCAAGGAGAGTGACAGCCGGCCATTCATTGGCTGAACTTTGACCCATGAATAAATTATACATCTCATTTCCGGTTTAGCGGTACTTTCGTTTCCTGTGATTTCTGAGACACAACGTGTGCGATTGACAGTGTTGCGATTTTGCTTCCATCTTCAAGTTCTACGTGTTTTTCACGATTTTTGGTGACAGGCTCATCAGTCTAGAGGTAAGTAAATTGTGCAAATTGATTGCTTTGGTAAGTTTGCAACTGGCACTGACACCACTGCTGTTATGAACTATTCAAGGATATATTTTCTGCAGAAACTCAGAAGCCTCAATTTAAATGGCTAAGTTTTGCAAGGATTTTACAGATGTTTCATTGAATCTGTTTTAACCTTCTCCTTTATAATTATATGCTGGTATGGAAGCTTGACTGTGAAATGCAAGAATGTGATGAACAAAATCGTGAAGGTCTGCAGCAAGATAGTGGGTGTGAAGCAGAACGATCTGAATGTCTTGTATGAACGTAAAGTATTTCGAAAGGCACAGGCAATTGCAAGTGATAGCAGTCACTGTCTCAGCAAGCATTATCAACTTTTACGCTCTGGAAGACAATACAGTACACCAAAATGTAAACTGCTCTGAACAAAAAGGAGTTTTATCCCTGTGTCAATTCACCTTTTAAATCAATGATTCTTTTCATTCTGCTGAGGATTGGAGCTGTTAATGACTTGCATCTGTATGTGTGTATGCACACGTGCCAGAGTATGCAAGTGTGTGGCCGCACGTGCGCTCCTTTCCTCCCCCTTCCCCCCTCCCACACCCCTCAAACCTAAGGGATATTTGTGCTGCATGTAATAATATATGTTCATGTGTGGGCGTGGATGAAAGGTTTCGCAAAATTGATTTGGTCGTGAGTTAGGACAATAAATAATTGTGTGTTATATTTGTAGGTATGTGGATATGGACAATGAAGTGTAGCTGATTTGTGCTTAATTGGAACTTGGTGTTTTAAGATATAGTTTGTCTCATAGTCTATAATCGTTTAACTATATTGTTTTAAGTCTGGAAACTGTAGTATGTTTTAACTAGCTTTGATGTGGGGGTGTGTGTGTGTTGTGTGTGGGGGTTTTTTATGTGATAT
>JAFLJL010016697.1:12066-27292 GCA_018398815.1 Conus ventricosus
AAAACAGAACCCCGTTTTTTTTGAAAAAAAAAAAGTTGGGGGTGAAAACCCCATGGTTTTGGACTGGGGTGTGTCTCTATTTGACACGGGAGGCGACACCGCCGTGTTCCCTGTGAGTTCCGATCGGCAGAGGGGGGGCCCTCGGGGCGGCAATAAAATTTATCTGCCTTAAAAGGGATTGGTGGTTCCCTTATGGTGTGAAGAGTTTTATTTGTAATATATTTTTTTTTTTCTTTTCCCCGTTTCCCTTTTTCAACCCCCCTACCCCCCCCCCCCCCCCCCCCCCCCCGTCTTAAGTCCAAATTTTGGGTCTAATATGAAGACAGTTGAGTTTTTGGGCCCTGCGCTTGTTTTTTTCCCCCACTATTAGATTGTTTGTTTAGAAATTGTTGACTTTTTTCATTTTTAAAAGGCGTGCGTCTTGAAAAAAAGTTATCTGTGTTAGGTTTTTTGTGGGGCAAGTTCCCCATTGTTTTGTTTATTGTTTACTTTTCCCCCTGCCTCATTTTTTTTAGGCTAAAATTTTTTTTTTTTTTAAAAAGAGTTTTACGTAATGTGACCGCGATGTCATGTGTGGGTTTATTGTGGAGTTTTTTTTGCGGTTTTTCCTCGCAGTAGGTTTGTGTGATAAACTTTTAGAGTGATGGAAGCTTCACAAAGGGTAGATAAAGGAGGAATATAGGTTTTTATTTGACTTTGAAAAGTTTCGTTCTCCCAAATAAGACTTTTAATGAATTAGAGTTTATGGAATATAGGAAATTACTTGTTGGATTAGAGACTTTTTATCAGAAAGAATCAAAAGGAAAAGGATTGGTAGCTCTTATGTGTGTGTTATTAGTGGGTACCCAAGGTAGTATTTTGGGACCCAATTTATTTTGGTGTTATAAATGATCTCCTGAGAATTAAAGATAATGTAAAGTCTTTTAGATGAAAAAAAACTTAAATTCCCAAATTACATAAGGGTTACAAAAGGGTATTGAAAATTTTAAAAATGGTTTAATTTGGGTATTTTTTAATCCCCCCAAAAAAAATGTAAAGTCTCATATTTGGGAAAAAAAACCACAAAAGGGGTTAATGAAAATTGGGGGGAAGGAATTTAAAAAATTTTAAAATTTTTGAAGAAAAGAAAGACTAGGTGTGACTTTTGACAAAATTATTATTTTAATCATATTGTAAATGTATTATAAAGTAACAGAATGTTGGAATATAAAAAGATTTACAATTATGGAAAAGGACACTTTTTTGCAATTATTTTAAAAATGTTAGACTTTTTGAATATGGCAAACTGTATGGCATCCAATGATAAAGGGACAATCGAAGCTCTAGCAGGTACAAAAAAAGAGAAACCAAAAAAGATTCTAAAATAAAAGATTACTCATTCGGAAAGATTTTAAAATTCTGATTCCAACATTAAGGGAGAAGAATAAGAGGTGCTTGATTCAGGATACAAGTATTTAATTTAAAATTTATGGTTGATAAAGCCGCTTTTTTTTTTACTCGCGAAGAAAGTTACAAGGAACGTGAAAAATAAATATTTAAAAATATTCTAGAACGAATTAAAAAAATTTATTTTTCTAAAAGGTAACAAGTTTGGGAAAAAAAACATTAACATCAAACGTGACCCGTATTAATGTTTTTTAGAACCCCCATAGAAAACTGAAATTTTTAAAAAAAATTAGATTGAATTTGATGGTAATAAGTCTGAGCTAGCCTATGACTGGACCAACGGTTATGAAAAAAAAAAAGAATATATACATACAGAAGGGGCGTAAAAAGCCTAAATAGGCTAAGTTGTATTGATACAACGCCCTGATCTGATCCTGATCCTGATCCTGAGTTTCTTCTTCTTCTTCCTAAAATACTGGTTCACTCAAAAACGGTAGGTCACCAGCGGCATATTAAAAAATAAAATAAAATAACATAAAACAGTGCGACTTGACTGTTGGCCCTGGAGCAAATTTGGCAACAAGGGGTCGCACTCGATTTAAAAGCAATGGCCAAATTCAGGCCCAGGTGATAATAAAATATCTGGGGAAATAAAAATAGAAAATCATCAATATGCAGATTCAAAACTGTCGAATCAATTTGTCCCTTGAATGAGATTGCACTTGTGGCAATCTTGATGGCACCGGCAGTGAGTTCCACAGCCGTACAGAACTGGGATAAAAAGAATGTAAGTGGCTGTCAATATTTGATGCAGGTATGGTATAACATTGACCGCCACTCCTGGTGCTACTTTTATTCAATACTAGTTGTTCCATTGGAATATCAATTACTTTAGCTCTGCCTTGAAAAAGGTGTTAAGTTTAATAAAAGCTTTCTCTCTTCTAAGGGTTTCCATTCTAATTTCCTCATGTTCTTCTAGTATTCCCCTTTTCTCTGATGTGGTTCCCTGTTACGAAACGTGCTGCTCTCTTCTGAATCTTTTCGAGGTTATCAATGTCCTTTAGATGGTAAGGATCCCAAAACTGAGCAACCATATTCCAGTACTGGTCTAACCAGTGTTTTGTAGCAGTGTCTTTAACCTTTTGGGGGGCAGTCATTGATGTTCCTGTATAAGAAAGCTTGAAGATGTATTTGCTTTTTAATACTAAATTGTATGTTCTTTCCATTTGAGACGACTATCTATAATCACGCTAAATATTTTTGCAGCATTAGTTTCTTTAAGAATAGTATTATGGATAGAATAATCTGATCTAATTGGTGAGCGTTTGTTACATATATGCAACACTTGGCACTTTTGGGGATGAAATTCATTTTCCAAGTTCTTTCCCACTCTTGTAAAGCGTTTTAGATCTTCTTGTAGAATGCGAGTATCATTCTTGCTTCTGATTGTTCTATATACTAAACTGTCATCTGCAAAAAGCCTTATAGTAGTTCCAGGAGAGAGATTTCTACTTATGTCATTTATATAATTAAGAAAAACAGGGCCCCAGAACAGTTCCCTGTGGTACACTGACAAGACTGGTTTACAATGGGATGACGACCCTTCCACACAACTTTCTGCGTTCTCCAACGAGGAATGATCTAGCCATTTTAGCAAAGAACCGTCAATGCCAATGTGTTCTAATTTAAGCAGCAGGCCCTCATGGTCAACCTTATCAAAGGCTTTAGAAAAGTCTAATAAAATTGCATCTATTTGCTGTCTGTTATTTAAACAGTTACTAAAATCATTGAGAGTTGTTATAAGTTGAGTCTCACAAACTCCTTCGCTGTCTAAAACCATGCTGGGAATTATTTAAGAAGTCATATTTGTCAAGATGGTCCATTATGCTACTATATATTATGTGTTCAGTAGTTTAGCTGATATGGATGTAAGAGATACAGGTCTATAGTTCTCTGCTTTTGTTTTGTCACCCTTTTTGAATAAGGGAACAATGCTCGCATCTGCCACTCATCAGGTATTACTCCCTGGTCCAGTGAAGCTTGGTAAAGTAATTGGTATTACCTCACTCAATTCATTGGCACATAATTTTAAGAGCTTGCCAGGAACGCCATCGGGACCAGTAGCTTTGTTTTCATTGATATTGGTCAGTAACTTAAATACTCTGCTTTGTTTACTTTGATGTTTTGCATTTCAGGGAGTTTATCTCATCCTTTAGTCTAACGTTAATTAAAGGTTTGGGATTGAGAAAACTGAACAAAAAACTGCTTGTTTAGTAAGTTTGCTTTCCCTTCAGGGTCCTGTATTAGGTTATTCTGGTTGTTTCTCAGGTTCTGGAATCCCAATGTTGTCCTGTCTCTTACTCCTTTTGTAAGACCATAATTTCTTGTTTTGATGATCACCTTCCGAAATCATCGAATTAACATAATTGGAGTGAGCAAGTCTACATTCTCTTGACACCGTCTCTTAATATGTTTATACCTAACCAGTAATCTTTCTGAATTAGGATTGTAGTTTCAATTTCTTAAAGAAACGATGTTTCTTCTCAACAAAACGTTTAGTTTTTGTAGTAATCCATGGCTGGTGGTTCTTGCTTGAAGTTATTTTAGTAGGTTGTTGTCATCCATAATAAATTCCAAGTTAGATTTTATACACTTCCAAAGGTCACTGACATTATCTTTAACACTATGGGACCTCAAAAAAGACGGCTGAAATCACGAGTATCCCTGCGCAATTTTGGTAAATCTGCTTGGTTCCAGAGTCTGATGGTACGTTTAGGGGGTTTTCTTCGAAAGGGTTGAAAGTTGCTCTCTAAGAGAACTATATCATGATCACCCAGGCCTGCAATTAATTCTGATTGCCTAAGGCGCCTGGACAATTGGTAAAAAATAAATCCAGGAATGCCTTACCACGAGTTGGTGATTCAACTGACTGTACTAATCCAAGGTCTTTGTGAGTTGTGACCGTCGTGTGTGTGGTACAAAAAATACAAAACAATACCTACTGTGCTCTGAAACATTCAGCAGGTTCATGGCCTGCTGTTGCTCTATAAACGCCGAGTACGCCAACAATGCTTATCTTTTTTCCCATCCTTTTCTAGGCGTTTGCATTGACAAACTGTTCAAAATCCATCACATTTCCTTTGGGACTTGGGACTTGGGCGTCTGCTCAAAATTACGAAGAATTAGAGTGCTCTCCTGGACAGGAACAACTCGGATGTGTTCGGTGACGAATAAAATCTGTTCCTTGTAACTTTTGTCCGGGCATTTTGGAATAATATATGAAATTAAGTGTTTAAGAGGACATCTTTACTTGGTATGTGGTCTGTAACATACACAAATTTAACTTGATATTGCTCAGTCAATGCGTCTGTGAGATAATGCAAAACGTGAACAATTGTGTAGGTGGCCTTCCGCTGCAGATTTTTTCCCCTGACGTTTAGGGGATTCGAACCAGCAGCTTGTGGGTGGATGGGTGTATAACAAGCAAACAACCGCCCATCCAGAAGTTGCTGGTTCGAATCCTGGCAAAGCCAGAGGGGAAAATCTTGAATTAGAATGGCACTTATACAATTTTCACGTGTTGCATTATCTCTCTGACTCATTGACTGAGCAATACACGTTATGGGGGGGGGGGGGGGGGGGGGGGGGGGGGTCTTAGAGCGTTCCCCTTATAGGCGGATGTGTTGTCCGTAGTTCACTTTTATTCACACCGACCAGATCCTGCAGAAACTCTTTCCAGGTTTCACTACCATTGCTTTTAGGGTTTCAGTCCTCTTCTGACTCGAAAATCCCAAGCTGTGTCTTGAGATTCACAGGGTTCATGGGCCTATAAGCCCCTTTGCTACAACTTTCATGGTGAAGACTTCAGTTTTTAAGGTGGATAGACTGGCGCTCCATTGTGCTTTCATATGGTACAGCGAGTTCAATCAGAATCAACTGATTTGACGACCCGAGTCCATGCGATTCTTCCAGGTGATCTCTGGCGGGTTGGTTATCCCATTCTTGGAGCTATGTTGTGCACTCAAAGTCACCCACTCCATCCAGTAAACCCCGATTTCATGCTCTTAATGTCATGACCTGTGACCTCCTGCTGTGTAGATTGCCGTTGCTAGAGCTTCTGGTGTCATAGAACTGCATGTGCGATTCCTTATGCAATAGGCTGTGCCTCAGCTGTACCTTGTCTGGGTTAGCTGCCCATGTTGAGACTATATCTGTAGTAATATATATATGCTCCGTACATTTTGCATGAAATTGTCTAAAAACTAATGCAAGAAATCTATATTTGTTGTGATATTTGTGTATAATATAACTTATCTTTTATCAGTGCATGTAGTAATAATTGCAATCGACTGCATTTAAGAACAAACTATCAATTTCTTAATATGAAAAATTGCTGAAATGTTTATCAGAGACATACATGATCATCACTATTAGACGACATGTTCACGCAAGGGATGGTTGGAAATGTCTTACCAATATTTATTATTCTGCCAGTCACACACACACACACCACACACACACACACAAAACAAAACATACGCACGCAGGCACGCACGCACAGACACAGCACACACACACACACACACACACACACACACACACACACACACACACACATGTGCGCGCGCGCGCGCGCGCGCGCGAAGGATCAGGTTGGTTAAGGTGAAAGTCAAGCCGTCGCCCAATACCGTACAAATAGATGGAAATTGACTTCCCGAGATGGAGTATGGCTGCCTGAATGGCGGGATAAAAAACGGTCATACACAAAACTCCACTGCCTGTCTATACAGGCAGTGTCCGCAGGAGTATCAGCCTGCGTACGCAGAAAGAAAGAAAGAAAGATGGAAATTGACCTGCTTGTTTGGGAAAAAAAACACGAAACAAAACCCCCCAGAAGTTTTTTAATGTGAAAGAGATTACTGAGCGGTGATTTGATGGGTTCAGCGCGTGTGTCAGCAAGCATGTTGGACATAGCCTCTTTGTATTATTATTTGCCAGGTGATTAGCACAGGGGGGTAGTGAGAAGCTCAGCTGACGAGAGACAGAATGGATTCGGTGATGGGAAGTGCGGATGAGGTGAGGGTGTGTGTGTAGTCTATGCAGTTTATGCCCACTCACCTAAACGAAAAAGGAACGTCAACAACAACAGCAACAGCTAACCACAACAAATTGCAATGATTCCATATCAGGCACAATATGGTTCAAAGGCTGGCCTATACAAGGGCAGGATGAATTTGTTCAACAAGGGGTCATCGTTTGAAAAATGCTTAACAACTGCAGAATTGGTTGTATGTAGAATATATATATATATATATATATACTATCATAGATTTATATATATATATATTATATATTATTTATATATATTATATGCGTGTGTGTGTGTGTGGTGTGTGTGTTGTGTGAATCGTTTTAGAGCTATTTTGTTTTCTCTGGTCTTGAATCAAAGGAACATTAAAAAGTTATGGATTACGGAAAAATTGAACCGGAAACACTGAACTATAGGCGTTGCCTTGTTTTGTCGAGGAACTCGTGTGAATGATTCTTGTTCTGAATATTTCTGAGCTAAAGACTACGAGAGTGAGTATGTAATTTTAGTCCTTTCACGTGTTTCCTTTACTTATGTGTCGGCTCGTCACTTTTTTGATGTAATTCAATTTGATACTGACAGAGATATGCCTGCAGAGTGGAATGAATCAATTCAACGGGTTCTTGATGAGGTTCTTGGGGGGACTCGAAATTGGCTGGAACTGTCCGTGTTTTGATTTAAGTCGATTCATAATGTTGTTCATAAAATGAATGATATTGATGTGTTAAGTTTACAGTATTTGATCACGTTGTGCTATATAAATGACCTCGACGTGTGTTCGCACAGATCGCTGTTCACAACGGCTGGCAATGACACTAAGCTTGCCCGCCGCCCCACAAACCCACCCCCTCCCTCCCCCGCCCCTCATACCCACCACTTTTGTACATTATTAAAGCATTTTTACCATCGTCATTTTTGATGATCCTGCAGTGCTTCATTTTTGTTAGGGGGCGGAGGTGGGAGGGGGTCAAGCATGTGTCTTTATGGCCCCTGTAACATGAAAATCAGTAGGCAACCATGATGTCATAATATGGGCTATTACTTGTGTTCATCCTTTGAGTGTGTGGACACACCACACACACACACAACACACACACACCACACACACACACACACACACACACCTCCCTCAATCACTCACTCACCTAGAGCTCTCTCTCTCTCTAATGATATAATAATATGATCTATATGTGTGTGTTTGTGCAGTTTTTGAAAGTAGTTGGAAATGTTAGCTATGGCCTAGTTTAGTTAGAGAAACCTTCCTGATTGTTTTGTTGGCATGCACCCCCCCTGGTTTGGCTCTTCTTCTGTTGTTTTGCTTCAAGTCAGTAGTTCTTATGGACCCAATATCGCCTGACTCACTAATAGTTGGAAATAAGTTTTCAGTTCTGTTTAACACTGCGCCTAAGTATATTTGTTTTTCTTCAGAGGGAGTGCAGCAGGAATAAAGTGCACATTTCCTGTTTTTAAAGCATGTTGCTGGGAATCTTTGAGAATATAGAATGACATGGTTTCAGTTTCCAATGTAGACAGTGGTTTCACTTGAGACTGCATATTTAGATGGACTATTTCGATCAGCAAAAAAATCTGTTTGTCAGAAAAAAAATTCTTTACGTTTGAGCATGGACAGAAACATTTACTTGCACTTTTTTTATATCAAAAGCTGTGACAAGCGAATTGGCTTTGAAAATGCTTGAGGAATTTGATTTGTAATTTTGGAATATTTATCATTTGCGTCCACAGATGCACTCTTATGTGTTCAAATTTAAATTTTCATGATTCATTTTTTTAATTCTAATGCATTTGAGCTCTATGTTCCGCTAACAATGAAAAAAATCAAGGAGTACCTCTGATCCTGAACAAACTTCGGGGACAGGGATTGTGTTGTGTCTAACAATAGGCAGATGACAAGCTGTTCAGATTGTTTGCTCCTGGGCAGGCCACGGGAGATGTGGAGATGTTGGGGAGAGCTAGATTCTGGAGGAAGTTTGAGTGAAGGGGGGGGAGGGGGTGAAAAGGGGGGTGGTGGGCAGAATAGGTGGGGAAGTTGGGTGATTGGGATGGTAGAACCAGGATTTTAATAGACTTGCACTGAGGCTGATGTCATTGTCTCAGGTGGATTACAGTTTTCTGAAAAGAATGGATGTAGGTTTCATGATGTGCCCTGTCTCTTTTGTCTTGATGTGGGTTTAGGACTGGCTGTGTGCATGTTTAGTCGCTTCTGTACAGTGGAATTTGGAGAAGGTTGTCAGCCTTGCATCCTCCTTTCCTTGAGTGGGAAACCGTTTAGCTGGTGTTCTTATTCTCAAAACTTCAGGATCTTGGAATGTGGTGGGTTACCTCCCAGTGGGCTGCATTAATGGACCTGCACTCTTTCAGCCCTTGCCAGATAGCCTCGGCAATTTGAGTGTCCCAGTTGGAGATATTCCAAATAGGGGTGCATTAGGACTTTATTATGGCTCTGAAGATGGTACATTCCAGCCATTCTTTGGGAGCATGGACCTGGAATGTTTGGCATTAATCTTAATGGAAAAGACACATCCATGCTCAGCTCCATGTTCTGACATGTGATCCAGATCTCACTGGAGAGTGCTTTTAATCCTCATTGGGTTAGATGGCTTGTGGCAATAGCCTAGTGACAGCAATGGAGGTTGGTGGTAGAGGACAGCTGTTCCAGGAGAATTGTTGATTAATGCCAGGGACAAAGCAGGACCAGTATGAGCGCTCGGGAATTGTAGACTCCGTGGACAACAGCCCAGATGTATATTATCACATCCACAACCACTGCCTGTCTTGGTTTGTCAATAATTCTTCTTTGTTTTTTTTTTTAATGCAGATCCTGGGGGCCTGATGTGACACTCCAGTACACTGTAACCTGGTGGGGCATGTGTGGCAAGAGAGTTGAAGACTTTGCTTAGGAGAGATCAGTGACAGTGCTCTCATGAAACAGATGTGACTCAAGGGGGTTTGCTAATTTAAGTATCATAGTGATTAGGTGATATCCTAAGTGAAAAATCCCAGATGATTTCAGTTAAATATCATTGTATGATTATCCGCGATAATGCTCCATTGTCAATCTGAAACAAAGTCTAGCATATTGGTTAAAGAGAGACCGACTATGTTGTATTTGTCCATTGTTACCATGAGGTTGAGTGCATGAACAGCAGGCTACTGGAACTTCCTTGAGTTGTCATGTGCTGTCAGCCAGTCTTCTTCTTCAGCGTGTTAAAGTTGTTTGGTTTTGTGAGAAGATCTGTAGTGTTATGTCCATGAATCGTTGGTGGTTCTTTTGAGCGTTGTTGTTAATGGTATGGCCTCTAACCCGTGTCAGCCTGTTGCAGCTCATGTAGTCTGTATTCAGATTAGAATTGACAGCTGAGTTTGACTGTGATTCAGATTAGAATTGACAGATGAGTTTCACATGTAATTCTGCTCAGACTTACACTTTCTCATTTTTACTAAAGGAAAAAAAGGCTTTTTGAGAATACTGCAACCATTAGGGTTGCTGGCAACTTATCTGCATGGAAGATGTTTACGGCAAACAAGCAGTGTTCTGTTATTTTATTACCAGTAACATGCTAGAAAAACCTTAGCCTTATGTTGTCATGCTGCATTTTTTTCTGTGAAGACGGGGAGGAAAAAGGAAGAAAATAAGTGGAAAGAATTGAGACAGGATTTGCATGTTCGTCAGTGTTCTGGCATGTTGGTCTGTATATGATTATCAGGTAAATGTGACACACATATCCGTTCCATTTTGTGCGATGAGCAGATTTCAAATAAGTAACAGCATCATTGACTGATTTACGGCGCGGAGATTGATAATTGTATCCAGTTGTCAGGTTGCTGTGACATGTTCACTGTTATGGCAAACCCCCCAAATACATGCATAACTTTTTTGACCAAGAAAGGAAGAATCACTGTGGACACATGTGATGGCAGCAATGATGAGGTTAGCTGTCTTATAGGCAACACAGTCAGATCCAGGGGTACATGACTGCTTCTGTTACCACAGGCAGCCTGCCATGTCAAAATCTAACCAGTTACTGGTACAGAAGCTTGACTGACTTTGTTGTTTGCACATTTGGCAGCAGTTGGTGGCTGGTTTTGTGCCATCTGCTAAGACCATAGAGAAGGAGATAGAAGGATTTTTTATTTTTAATGCAGCATCGTGAGAGTTGGCAGTGGAAGAAATGACGTAGAAAGGAAATGGACTATCAGTTTTATTCGTGGCTGTGTCATGTGCAGGAGACAGCAGACGTTGAGGAATTGGGAGACCGAACCCCCGAAAAGGAAAGGCAACCAGGCCTACCCCCAAATCTCAGACGTGATTACATCGGTGGAGGTATGGAGGTGTTATTTGAGGGGTGGAGTGGGGGGTGGGGGGTTGCAAAGGGGGCTGAGGGTAAAGTGGGGGGGGAGGCTGGGCTGGGGGAGGCTGGAGGGGAATGATGAGGGAGTTCATTTGGTTCGTTGGTTGTCACTTTTTATTGACAACCGACCTGGTCGACAATTTGTGTTTTGACCCCAATGAACCTTTACAGCTGTCTGTTTCTATGAGCTGTAAAACTGAACATTAGCTTTTAGTTTTACGAAGGAAGGGTGCTACTGTTGCCATTAAGTTTGAGACAAAAATCAACAAAGCTTTTAGAAAACAATGAAACTTTTGTTCTACTCTGACTTTAAACCCAAGAAGTGACATATACATTGGAAAGGATGAGTTTGTTTTAGGAGGGTTATAAGAAAACCGTTTAATTAAGGGAACTTCTTTTGGGTCTGCTGTTGTTTGTTTGTTCGTTTGTTTCTTTTTGTTATTGCTTTTTTGCGAAGGCTGATGCTTCCAATGGGTCATTAATTTGATTTTAAAGTTATGCCCTTACTCACATTCTTGATATAAAGGGGAAGGGTAGTGTACTGTTACTGTCATAGTGTGAGGGGCGCGGGGTCCTTTATTAGGAGACAAGATTTTACTAATAAGTAATCGATTATCATAAATGTTTCTGATTAATTAGAGATATGTGTAGTCAAATGACCGATATCTGGGTAAGATTAGGAGTCATTTATGATTAGGCATCGGCCCAGTTTGGAGTTCACATTCCCATCATGACAATGTGGGAGGTTCTTTCCGTATTAGAAATTGAAGGGTTCACACCTTGACATTTTTATGCTTGAAATTCACCTTTCTGTCACTCTGTCTCTTTCCTTTTTTCTTTCTTTCTTTTTTTTTGGTTTTGTTAATGTTCCTTTGATGTCATTTTTTTCCCTGCCTTTGAGCGCATGCGCCTGTGCTTGTTCTTGAAAGATTTTTTTCATTTTTCTTTACTCTTTTTTATGTTTATTTTTATCATGTATTTTTTTTTATTTTTTGCTTTCGCAATTCATACGTATAGTATTTCCCATAATTTATATTGTAACCAGGCAAACTCCTTGGACTGCTATACAATGGACCACAAAAACACCACCCACTCCACCACATATCCACTGGGACACATGCTGTACATTCTCGTCTACTGGCATCGTATGTCATTTTTTTGTAGTTTTTGGTAAGCTGAAATGACCAGTAAACAGGCAACGTTTGGTCCCATAGAAAAACTAACACAGTGTAATAACTTTAATTCAAGACTGTCACAGCCTTTCTAAACATGAATAAAGTCAGGACTAAATACATAGACGAACAATCTAATAGGTGGCGGGAAAAAACAAGTCAGGCCAACACTGAACTGTCTCTCATAGTACTGACTTGGCCAAGATTTGGACTTGAGGAGGGGGGGGGGGGAGTTTGATAAGATGGAGAAACTGGGAACATGTGAATTAAGAAAATATATCACAGATATGAAAAACTCTTCACTAGCTACTGATAAGGGAACCATCGCAATCCCTTTTGAAGGCAGATATATTTGTATTGGCCTACTCCGAGGCCTTTCGTCCAAATCTTTGCCAAAGATCATTACTATGGAAGACATTTCAGTTGATGGCCTGCGCTTGAAATGGTTTTGAATGATGGTTTTTGCTTTGTTGCGAAAAAAAAAAAAAGAAGGATGCAAACTGATAGTAAACCGGAACGCTTGCACACTGTTCACAGTCATACTTAAATGGCTTCAAAAGTATGGTGTTTAAAAGACCATGTCATAAATGCTGAACATACTTTGTGCTTTGTGTGAACTTTTCTTTCCAGAGCAGAAGTTGATATTTCATTTTTCTGTTTGATGACAGCCCTGAAGTCAGGGGCCATGAGTGGCCAACAGTGTTGTAACAAAACTGAGTACTGTGTCATTGTCATGTTCAGGTTTGTCCTTGTAATCTCATTCATTATCTTTTGCCCTCCTACCTACCCTCTTCTCCCCCCCCCCCCCCTTTCCCTTTCACCCCTCCTCTCCCCCTCTTCACACACACACACACATGCACAGACACACATGCACACGCACACACACACATTGTTTTGAATGGGATAATAGAAACAAAACACTGTGTAATTGCAAATTTTCGGTTTATTCAAAACCTTCCTCAAGAAGCATTTTGGGGTGGGTTTTTGTCTCTAATACTGTTTTGATGTCTTCCAAGTTCCATTGTATAGAAAGGTCCAAGACATGATTTGTACATAATTTCCAATAACAGGGTGCTTGGTTTTTACTTCGCTTGTAAATATGCTATACTTGTAAAGATGTCCAGTCATGGCCATCTTATATTTACTCATTGCACGTGAAATTTCAATAATATTACTAGACCAGGGTCTGTGATTTTTTTTTGGGAAAAAAAATTTGAAGACAGGTGTTGGGGTGTTTTCTTTATTTATTATTTTTTTTGAAAATTATTTTATTTTTATTTTTTGTAGTTCTCGTTTCATTTCAAAACTCATTGTTGAATGCATGGAAGATTTTGGCAGGATTAGTCTGCAGACAAAAAAAATAGCTCCTTCCTTTATCCACAAGAGGAAAGAGAGAGAGAGAGAGAGAGAGAATTATATCTCAGTTTAGTTAGTTTGTTTTTGATGAAGCTTCATGGTTTAACTTAGCAGAAGCTATCATAGGATTTCTTTTTTTGGTGATGCACAACTTCTTTGTCTTGACTATCAGCAGTTTGTCTAATGCCCCTTTTCCATGTATTTTTCCACCACATCCATCACTTCCTCAGTTCATAACGCATCCGTCGCAGTGGCAGAACAGATGTCTTTGTCAGTGTTTTTTTTTTCTAACAGGCAGTGGTTGTCTAGCCACAAGTATGAGAAGATAATCCATTGACAGTGCAAGTTGGTCATGAGGAGCACCTGCTGCCAGGCCTTCCACCAGAGTAACCAGGGGATTGTTCAATATGTGTGTTGACCAAGTTTCATGTGTTTTCAGACTGTCACTCAGAGAACGAGATCAAAGCAAGGGATCCCATCCGATGCCGGGAATGTGGTTACCGCATCATGTACAAGAAACGCACGAAAAGAAGTATCCTTTTGGGTTTTAGGTACTTTACAGACCTGTGGATTGAAAAAAAAACCAGACAAACATACCCATGGGTTTTAGGTACTTTACAGACCTGTGGATTGAAAAAAACAGACAAACATACCCATTGTATTGAAAAAAATAGACAAACATAACCCATTGTGGAAAGGTGACGTTTCTTTGAATGGGCAAGTCTTGTATGTTCATAGGTTGTATGTTTTGAAGTTTACTTCTATTGCATTAGCAACCAGTATTATTTCAAACCCTTCCCTACCTTCAGTGGTGACTGTATTGTACAAGTACTGAGCAATCTTTATTTCGTTTAAGTCTTAAATCATTTTGCACACATTTTTTTTTTCATTTTCAGGAACGGTTCTACAAAGCTGCAGAAATTTTGTCTTTATTGTTCAGATTCCCCATCATTCTCTGCTCTCAAGGTTAAACCGAATCCCACCTTTTCACATCGCATATCTTTCTCCGCTTCATTTTTCCTATGCCCTTTTTCTCCACCACTCTCCCATTTTTGCACTGACCTAGGTTTCAGCACTGATCGTGTAATAATTCACTAGGACGATTGATCGTCCGTTCAGGGAGATAACCCCATGTTCATCATCGGCCAGTGCTACTGGCATTCAGGCAAGCCAAGTGCTTAACTTGAAAATTGAGGGAGAGAGAGGGTAAGGGGGGAGTGGAACTGGTGGAGCAGAGGGGATGGGGGTGGTGATGGTGACAGAACTGGTTAGTCTGGTATTGTTTGGTGTCTTCATGAATCAGAGACTTGGGTAGTGGAGCAGACTCCATGCAGTGACACGGATGCCACCTGTCTGCTTTACTGCTGATTCCAGTTGTGTTTTTTTCTTGAGGATTTCAGGGGAATGAATTATTTGGTAACCTCTTCTGTATAATCCCCATCCCCAACTCCCTCATTACCCCACTCCACCATAACTCTATGTAGAAAAAAACAACCAACCCACCAAGAATGTTTGGAAGAGTTGGCATGGAATAGGAGGGAATCTCTCTCTCCATCCCTTCCATCCTCCCTTCTTGTCCGTACTTTTTGCCCCATGGACTTGTCTTGGATTTGTAAACACATCCCCCCTTTCTTCAGTCATTGTGTACCAAAGTGTGTCTGCCAAAAGTTGGAAGCCATTTTAATGTGACTTCCCATAATTATTAAAGATCTGTAAATTGTCTATAATCTGAAGTGATATGATTTTTCAAGTGCTCTTTGCGTGGAACAAACTTCCTTTTTCTGTCCACATAGTTGTAATTCTCTCCCTCCCTCGGACATTTCTCAAGACTACACGTGACTGATTCATAGCTT
>JAFLJL010016698.1:20000-22403 GCA_018398815.1 Conus ventricosus
TGTGCTTTATGCATGTCAAAAATATTCAAGCTTTGTTGTCTGGGAAAGTAGGGGTGGGTTCATTTAATGGGTCAGAATTAAGCTTAATGATTTATCTCACCCCCCAGGCGTTAACACGGACAGGCTAAAGTAGCCGACGTTCGCCTGGGTTTCGCCCAATCTGCCCATGTGTGATCCCCAATGGAATAAACCCAAAAGTGTAAATGCGTAACACAGAAATAGACCCCTGTTAACTCAAGTGATTAAAAGGAACAAACACAGCCATATTAATTCTAGTCCACAGTGGGGCTCCACATCAACAAAACTACTGCCCCTTTTTTTGCCTTCTTTGCTTTTTAATGAGAACTTTCGAAAAATTTAAAATGTATAAAAAAAGAACTTTTTAATATAATGGGAATTTTGGGGCATAGCAAGAAGCTCTCTAAAGTCAGCATGTCGCCAAAATTACCACCTCTGGATAAAAACCGGGGGTTAAATGTTAGTACAATACACCACAAACCCAAAAAAACAACTTTGACCCTTTCCCAACAAAAATCAGTATGCTGGAAGATGGATGTTTAAAAATTTTATAAATATATATATAAATATAAATATATATATAATTATATATAAATATATATTTATATAACTTTTTAAAAAAGGATTTAAAAATGGATTAAAACCACCCTACAAACTTGTTCGAGCAAGTGCTCTCCTCAGGGTATGTACAACATGGGCACGCCCCAGTGTTATATAGATTAGTGTGTGGGCGTGTGAGCTCTGCACGTGTGGCACCATATTACGCACAATATTTCAGTCTGCTGTATGAGTTTTTAATGTAGAGTTGCGGGTTAGAAAAAGGTATATTTTTGGTGGACTGCCCAAAGTTAATTTTCTCCATTTTAAGTTTAGATTCTGCTAGGCCACAGTGCTCAGCGTGAGGAGCAATCTATAAAATTAGAGTCAAAAGACCACTCAGAGTCTAAAAATGCTCAACCAAATAGGGAGCGACATAAAGTTTAAATAGGATTTAAAAATGGATTAAAAACCACCCTAACAAACTTGTTTTGAGCAAGTGCTTTCCTCAGGGTATGTACAACATGGGCACGCCACCAGTGTTATATAGATTAGTGTGTGGGCGTGTGAGCTCTGCACGTGTGGCACACGTGTGGTGTGTGTGTGTGTGTGTGTGTGTGTGTGTGTGTGTGTGTGTGTGTGTGTGTGTCACACTGTCACTCTTGCATACCCGCATTCATTGACAGCATTTACTCCATACGCACACGCAATCTTTCCAATCACCCAAAAGGAGCACTACCGAATGTTTTTCTTCTCCCCCTCTCCTTCAGGAAAACACTTTACTAAGTCACAACCACAACTTGTAAACAGATTTTACACAAGTATCTCTCTCCACACTGAGAGACAAATAAATCTGCACCATGTATCTCTCCTCACACCGAGAGACAAATCAATCTTCACCCATGTATCTCTCTTTACACTGAGAGAAAAACAGTCTTCACACATGTATCTCTCTTTACACTGAGAGATAAAACAGTCTAGTTTCGCTTCTATAAAGCCGTGGCCTTCACATTCCGTTATCCAAAAAAAACCGGACAGGAGAATACATAACTCCCGTAATCACTGAGGACCTGCCTGCCTCAAGTAAAAGCTTCTCCGCTTTCTCTATTCCCTGTCTCTCTGAGACAATATACTGCCCCCTCGAATTCTCCTGTCCTGGAGATACGAGTCTCGACTTCTCTTCCTGGAGTTCTTCTGTCTCTTGAGAAACGACGAGCTTCAACTCCTCTCCCTGGAGTTGGTACCTGCTGGGGCTGAACTACCAGTGTGTTCCTCACACCATGGCCATCTTCAACCACCTCACGGGGTGAAAGATGAAGGGTGAAGGCGAAGGGTAAAAGGGTGAAGGGCTGAAACACGAATAAGGTTCGTGTAAGTAACCTGCTTCTCAATTCAACATATGAATTCTTTCTCTCTTCTTTAAGTTTTCCCCCTGTAGCTTTCCCCAACTATCTATCGCTCACCTGGTAATGACTGGTCGCAACGAGGACCACCGTCCTGACAGGTTCGAGTCTCTAGGCCATCTGCTGGGTTAAAACTGACTCTTTCCCCCTTCTCCTAGTGAGTGCATACTCAGTGTTTCAAAACACGTGACCAGCACCTTACCTTCCAGCCCTTGTTAAACTATCACTCAGTGGTCACTTTCACCCAATGACCACATTCGTTTCTTGAATGAGTTCATACTCACAATTATTTTGGGGACGCCCGCTACACTAGTCAAGCCACATGAATATCTTCCTTTAGTTGTGGCACGGGGAAATGATTCATATCATTAACTACATGCGATGGAGCGTCACATGCCTTGATGTGAGGCTACGTCACATGACCCCCCCATCCTGGAAAAAAATT
>JAFLJL010016699.1:0-7500 GCA_018398815.1 Conus ventricosus
GATCACAAGACTCTGTTTTAGGTCAGACGGAGCCAATCTCTCCTCTCTCTCTCTCTCTCTCTCTCCTCTCTCTCTCTCTCCTCCCCTCTCTCTCTCTCTCTCTCTCATGCAACACATGCATGAACACACATGCACACACACACAAACACGCACGCGCACGTGCACAAGCACATATACGCATGCACCCTTGTACACACACACACACACACACACACACACCACACACACACACACACACACACCACGCACGCACGCACGCACGCACGCACGCACGCACGCACGCACGCACGCACGCACGCACGCACCACACACACACACACACACACACACACACACACACACATTTGCGCATGCGTGCTAAAACGCATGCACACACACACACCACACACACACACACACACATACCACACACACACACACACACACACACACACACACACACACACACACACACACACACACACACACACACATGCTGCTGACTGTATATGCTTGGGTGTTCTAATCACGACATCGTTCAGGGGCAGTGAGGTGGTTGACTGACTTGCCAAGAACACTACAAATATATGTGCAGGTTCTCCATCCCGCATACCGATTTGAAACCCAAAGTTCAGACTTATATCACAGGCCTTTGGCAAGAGAAGTAGAAAATGCAGACCAATAGCAAACTCTTTCAAGTCTGTCCGAACATTTAAAAGGTTTAACCATCTACCACTGGTGGCCTTAAAGAAGAAAGTTTTGTGCCGACAACACACTCACGGCCACTCTTTTTATATATATCCACAAGTAAAGTTAGAGTGTGAAATTGCACTTAACTTGTGTCAAGTATTTATTGCTCATACCTTATTTCATGTTTGAACTTATTTCTAATTATGTCTGTCACGTGGAACATACGCACATGGAAGTGCATAGGCCTAAGATGAATCATTCCTCGGTCATTCTTAAGTATTTTTGATAGTCATGAGCAAAAAAAAAAAAAAATTCTTTCAATGTTTAGAACCTGAAAGTTAATCATCCTACCACTAGTGCGAGAGAGGGTGGAGGTGAATTTCTGGCATGAAAACTACTCTGTAAATCTAACAGTGACAAACCTGCATCCTTCCCCTAGCAGACCACACCTGCCACCCATACTCGTCACAACTAATGATAATAATAGGAAGAAGAAGAAGAAGGAAGAAGAAGAAGAAGAAGAAGAAGAAGAAGAAGAAGAAGAAGAAGAAGAAGAAGAAAGAAGAAGAATCAGCATATGATAATCAGAATAATAAGACTGATAACAAAGGAGGAAGATAAAGCAGCAGTAGCAGCAGCAGCAGAAGCAGCAGCAGCAGCAGCAGCAACAGAAGAAGAAGAAGAAGAAGAAGAAGAAGAAGAAGAAAACAAATGAGAAAGTTTACAACAACATCAACAATAATAATAAAAATGACAATAATAATAATGGTATTGATAATAATAGTAGTAATGATAATGTTAATAATAATGTTACTAATAATGATAATGATAATAATGATGATAATGACAAAATAATGATGATAAAAATAATAATGATAACCGTAATGATAATGATAATAATAACAATAATAATTATCACAATAAGGCTGAAAATAATGATAATCATAACAACAACAACAATAATGATAATAATCACCAGATGCCGTGGCGAAGTGGTTAGCGTCGCGGACTCCCGGCTGGGAGGTCGTGGGTTCGAATCCCATCAGAGTCATGTGGGTTTTTCTGCCCCAACCGGCTCCAACCCAGATTTGAGTTTGCTGCGAACTCAGTAGGGAAGACTTGGACCACACAGTCGAGTTTCATCCACTTAATGGATGCGTTTCTGAGAGTGTTGTTCAAATTTCCTGACCAACACTGCAGGTGCCTGTATCTCTCGGGCCTGGATATATTATGAAAGGAAACGTAGAGTACAGCCCTGTCATGTAGTCTCAGACCGAAATGGAAATCCATAGCATCATCTTAATCATCCTCATTCTCATTAATCAGTATAAAAAAAATGTTTCAAATTCTGTGGCCCTTCGTGCCCTGCTCTCATGGTGACCTCAATTTCGATGTCCTCTCCACATCTGTGGTCTTGGTTTGGTTCCGTCGGGGTCACCGGTATCGGCGGGTCCATGGGGGCTGTTGTTGGACGGACGTGGTGGGGCCCTACGGAGGGAGAGCTCACTCACGCCGGCTCCGCGACTAAGCAATTATTGTCGTCAGTAGGGGGCTTTGTAGGTGGTGTCCTGCGTATGTTAGATCAGAACAGGCGCTACTGAACACCACCGAAGTGACTCGGCAGCAGTGCAGTGTCTCCTCCGGTGGGTTGCCTCTTGACGACTTGACATTGACTGCTCCCTTTGGATTGCCGTGCCGGGGCTGCAGCGGGGGCTGACCGGGCTGTGGCTGTGGACGGGGTGTCGGAATGAGCAGCGTGGGTGCACTGCCTTTCAGGTGGCAGAGAGGTTGGGACAGCAAAAAATAAAAATAAATAAATTATTAAAAAAATAATAATAATAATCATGATCATAATAATAATAGCAAACGTAATAATGATAGTAATAACAATAGTAATAATGATAATGATAATAATAGTGATAATGTTGTTCTTTTTTAAGCTGGAATAGGGAAATCAGGGGGATTGCTTAAATCTCTCTGCACAGTCTAGTTATACAGGGTCGAACTTTAATTAAGGACCACCCCGAAAAAAAGGCCCTTTCTTTTTAAATTGGCCAAAAATACAAGCAATGCATTTTTCGAAGAATTCGACTGGGAAAGGTTTAAGGGGTTAACAGAGTATTCCGCAAAGCTTGCGAAAGCTGTCTTATTGTCACGTGCGGCATGCAGAGGGGAGGGGGGTGTTGAAAGTTGCAGATTGTTGTCAAAATTGCTTGATTTTTAAGCAAGAGTGAACACTGCTTCAAACGGTTTTGCACTGAAATTCCAAATGCACGTGCAAAAGCCAATGCATTGCAGAGCATTTTACTGACTGGAATGCCCCTAAAAGCAGCCCAACGTGCATAGTTCTTCATAACACAAAAATGCCTCCAAGATGCAAGCTGTCTGATTTTGACCGGACCCGGGCGATTGCATGGCTGCAGGATCGAGTTGGCGTTGGCCAGAAGACTACAAGTGTCCCACACTCCGTCATCATTCGGCTGAGAGAACGTTTCAAGCCACTGGAACTGTCAAAGAGAGACCCCGTCCAGGCCAGCCAAAGAAGACCACTGCAAGAGATGACAGGTTCATCCACAGACATGCTCTTCGGACCAGGACCACCACCTCCAACACCATCAGGCGTCGGCTCCAAGCTGCCACTAACACAGCAGTGTGTGAGATGACCATACGGCGGCGCCTCAATGCTGCCAACCTTCGAGCAAGGCGCCCAGTCCGGAAACCAAAACTGACTGCGGCCCACCGGGCACGTCGCCTGGCCTGGTGCACAGCTCATCGAACATGGACTCGGGCTCAGTGGCGGATGGTGCTTTTCACCGATGAGTCCAAGTTCCAGTTGAAGCCACGAGATGGACGCATTCGGGTGTGGCGGCGTCCCAGGGAGCAGCTGGCAGATGACGTCACCCAGGAGGTCGTCGCTTTTGGTGGTGGCTCCGTCATGGTATGGGGGGGGGGGGGGGGGGGGCATCAGCAGTCACCACAAGACTCCCCTGTTCCATGTGGATGGCAACCTGAACGGCCAACGCTACCTGCAGGAGATTTTACGGCCTTTGGTTGTCCCAGCACTCCAGCAGATTGGGGCTCAGGCTGTGTTCATGGACGATAATGCCACCCCACATCGTTGTCGAGCCGTGAACACTTTTGTGGTGCAAGCTGGCATCACCAGGATGCCATGGCCGGCAAATAGCCCGGACATGAACCCTATTGAGAACATCTGGGGCGAGCTTGGGAGGAGAGTTCAAGAAAATCACCATGTTCCGGCAAATCGACAGGAGCTGCTGCACTACCTGCAGCAGGAGTGGGCAAACCTCCCCCAGGCACTCATTACAAGAACAGTCAACACCATGAGGCAGCGCTGTGTGGATTGTGTGGCAGCACGAGGAGGGCACACTCGGTTTTGATCAGACTGTAAAGAAACACTCTTTTTGTGAATGTCATTTTGGGGGGTAGTCTCATTCAGGCTCCCCTGTCTAATCAGAAAGAATGATTTTTTCGATGAAAGTGACAAAATGTTGTTCACTGATAATGAAATTAAACATTTATAAAGTTTCTGTCGTTTGTCGGTTTTCTTTCTATGTTTTGTGAGACTGTGTATAAGTGGTCCTTAATTAAAGTTCGACCCGGTAGGCCTATCTGCAATACGGATGTCAATAGTTTTGCCTCCGTGTCATGATTTGCTTTTCTGGTTTGGTTCTTTTTCAGAATATACTCTACTTTTCCTTGCTGCTCCGCCCTGTTCAGGATGTGACATAGTTTGTTTTTTAATGGCTTTGGCAGCCCTGAAAAGGCTGTATGCTTGGCTACGCTATAATAGTTAAAACCATAAATGTAGATTTTTTTTCTATTTTCTTCATTTCCCACTCATTCATTCATTCATTCATTTATTCATTCATTCATTCATTCATTCATTCATTCATTCATTCATTCATTCATTCATAACATACTGTTCCTAATTCATTTATTGATCAGATTGTTAACTGTTTGATTTCTCATGGTTGATTCCTTTTGAAAGGTAGTATGCCCTACATGCTCGCTTTTCTGTGGTTATTCATACGTTATTCTTGTTGAGAGAAGAGAGAGAGAGAGGAGAGAGAGAGAGAGAGAGAGAGAGAGAGAGAGGAGAGAGAGAGAGAGAGAGAGAGAGAGAGAGAGAGGGGACAAATCATTATAAACGTCATCATCATCATTACTACTACTACTACTACTACTACTACTACTATTACTACTACTACTACTACTGCTGCTGCTGCTGCTTCTACAACAACTACTACTACTACTAAAAAAAAGCCTACTATCACTACTGCTGCTGCTACTGCTATTACTACTACTACTACTACCAGAGCATACTACATGTAGTATGCTCTGCTACTACTACTACTACTACTACTACTACTACTACTACTACTACTACTACTACTACTACTACCATGACAACTTATAACAAGAAAAGCAACAACAACTATTACTACTATTCCTACTACTATAAGGCCTGCTACTACCACTACTACCGCTACTACTGCTACTGCTGCTGCTGCTGCTGCTGCTGCTGCTGCTACTACTACTACTGGACTGATTTTCTTAATCGATATACAATTTTTTTTTAATGGACAGTTAAAACAAAAAAACAAAATAAAAGAAACGAGAAAAACCCAATAAGGACGTCTGTTCCACCGCACCAGTTCTTGACCCTACTATCCTACCTCGCAGCAGGTCCAGTTATCCGCGTTCTGGGGAAGGAAGACTGATAAGTGGAAGAAGAATGATCAGGGACTGGACTTTGGACTCCCAAAGGCCCCGACTGAATAGAATGTCTCTTTCCTTTTTTTTTTTTCTTCTTTTCTCTCTTTCTTTCTTTCTCTTTCTTTCTGTTTTGTTTGTATTTTTTTAAGGTGGGTGTTTTTTTTTTTTAATTTAATTTATTTTTGTGTTGCTGTAATTTTTTCCCGCTGGTCCCTGTTAGTTTAATCTGAAATCGTATTGTTTGAAGCACGGGGAGAGGGCGAGGAGCGGAAAGAAAGGGAGAAGGAGGACGAAGAAGGCGATGGGGCGGGGGAAGGGGGGGGGGGGTGTGAGAGAGCACGGATGGGGAGGGAGAGATAGATGTGCACAACCCCCCCCCCCTCTCTCTCTCTCTCTCTCTCACTGCTTGCCAACAATCCTCTCTCTCTCTCTCTCTCTCTCTCTCTCTCTCTCTCTCTCTCTCTCTCTCTCTCTCTCTCTCTCTTAGGAATGTAGGAATGCACATAGCGCAATAAAAGAATTTAAAAAAATCCATGGGTTCTGATAACATACCCGCATTTCTTCTCAAACTCGCTCTACCTTACATTGTTGAGTCTCTTACATACATATATAATTTATCCATTGAAACTAATGTTTTCCCTCAGGCGTTCAAAAACACTAAAGTGATCCCCTTTCCAAATGAAATGATTTGTCGGATCCAAATAATTTCAGACCAATATCTTTACTATCGATTCTATCCAAACCCCTTGAAAGACACATACACACATACGTATCTCAGTTCATGGAGAAAAACAAACTATTTCACCCACTCCAATCTGGATTCCGATCTAATCATTCCTGTCACACAGCATTATCACGAATGTGTGACTCATGGCTTTCAAATATGAACCAATCACATATGACAGGGGTTGTCTTTCTTGACTTCAAAAAGGCGTTTGGTCTTGTTGATTATTCCATTCTTCTAAAGAAACTATCTGTCTACTTGAACTATACCCCGACAATCTCATTATTCCAATCATATCTGAACGATAGGACTCAGTATGTGGTGCTTAATGGCAAAACCTCCGCTTCAGACTTTGTCAGACATGGAGTCCCACAGGGCTTAGTACTAGGCCCCCTACTATTCTGCATCTTCATCAATGATTTACCATTGTCCGTATCAGATGAAAAGGTCACGACAGGTTTATTTGTTGATAACTCGTAACTCCGAACGAATGGTAGTGATCTACAGACAATAGAAACTTCTCTCCAGGAAAGTCTAAACGACGTGTCAGACTGGTGTCATTCAAACTCAATGGTCATACACCCAGCCAAAACCAAATCTATGATTATAGCTACCCGCAAAAAACACCAGTTGACTCCTCTTTGCCTAAGACTTCAGTTGAATGGCTCTTCTATCGAGCAGGTACATGAGCATCGTGTTTTAGGGTTAACGATATATAAAGAATTGAAATGGCAATCTCATCTCAATATCGTATGCAAGGTTGTCTCAAAACACCTTTTCCTGTTATCTCAATTAAAGCGCTACGTCAACAGTAATGTGCTTAAATTTTTCTTCAATGCACACATAATGTCACGTATCAATTAAGCTTACGCCTCAACAGTGTGGGACGGAAGTAGTGACGTCCACAAAAAAGGCTGAATTCTCTCCATAGACGTGCAGCAAAGCTACTCCATCCAGCTGTATCTCTAACAACAGACGAAAAACTAAAAGCGCTGAACATACTTCCTCTGAATAAGCAACTGGAATTCAACAAGGCATCATTTATGTTTACAATCTTGACAGATACTATGCCATGTTATATCAATGCCCTTTTTACAAGATTGAACAGCTTTTCTGGCTCGACGAAATTCCTTCTTCCCTTCCCACGCATTGATCTATAATTAAAAAAAAACAAGCCTAGCTTACTCTGGACCATATGTCTGGAACTCACTTCCACCGAATCTACAAAACATGAATACTTTAAAACTTTTCAAGGAACATTTGCATAAACATTTTATGTCTCAGTTATTAAATTATTCGATTGCAATGATTAGCGCCCATTTGCAAAGTCTTCTGTGAGCCATACTTTGAATAAATCGTCTAAACATAAA
>JAFLJL010016699.1:12500-13727 GCA_018398815.1 Conus ventricosus
CCAGAGACACAGGCAAGAGTATGGTTGAGAGAGACAGAGACACAGGCAAGAGAACGGTTGAGAGAGACAGAGACACAGGCAAGAGTATGGTTGAGAGAGACAGAGACACAGGCAAGAGTAAGGTTGAGAGAGACAGAGACACAGGCAAGAGTATGGGTTTAGAGAGACAGAGACACAGGCAAGTGTATGGTTGAGAGAGACAGAGACACAGGCAAGAGTATGGTTGGGAGAGACAGAGACACAGGCAAGAGTATGGTTGAGAGAGGCAGAGACACAGGCAAGAGTATGGTTGAGAGAGACAGAGACACAGGCAAGAGTATGGTTGAGAGAGGCAGAGACACAGGCAAGAGTATGGTTGAGAGAGACAGAGACACAGGCAAGAGTATGGTTGAGAGAGACAGAGACACAGGCAAGAGTATGGTTGAGAGAGACAGAGACACAGGCAAGAGTATGGTTGAGAGAGACAGAGACACAGGCAAGAGTATGGTTGAGAGAGACAGAGACACAGGCAAGAGTATGGTTGAGAGAGGCAGAGACACAAGCAAGAGTATGGTTGAGAGAGACAGAGACACAGGCAAGAGTATGGTTGAGAGAGACAGAGACACAGGCAAGAGTATGGTTGAGAGAGGCAGAGACACAGGCAAGAGTATGGTTGAGAGAGACAGAGACACAGGCAAGAGTATGGTTGAGAGAGACAGAGACACAGGCAAGAGTATGGTTGAGAGAGGCAGAGACACAGGCAAGAGTATGGTTGAGAGAGGTAGAGACACAGGCAAGAGTATGGTTGAGAGAGACAGAGACACAGGCAAGGGTATGGTTGAGAGAGGCAGAGACACAGGCAAGAGTATGGTTGAGAGAGGCAGAGACACAGGCAAGAGTATGGTTGAGAGAGGCAGAGAGAAACTGAGATATAGTGACAGAGAGAGGGATAGAAGTCGAGAGAGAGAGAGAGAGAGAGAGAGAGAGAGGAGAGAGAGGAGAAGAAGAGAGAGAGAGAGAGAAAGAGAGAGAGAGAGAAAGAGAGAGAGAGAGAGAGGGGGGGGTAGGGAGAGAAGGAGGGGAGGGAAGGGGGGGGGGGGGGAGGAGAAAGAGCTTAGATGTAAATAGAGAGATTCGTAGCGCTTTCTTCTGCTATTTACTCCTTGTTTGAAACAAGCAAGAAATCTTTTCTACAACCAACAACTTGTTCTAACGTGCAACGAAAAACATGAGGCATTCACATGGAAT
>JAFLJL010016700.1:0-10000 GCA_018398815.1 Conus ventricosus
GGAGTCGAAGGATTTGGGCACACGCGTCACTTGCTCCGCTCTCTCTCTCCTTCCAAGCCCCCGAGTCCGTTCGCTCCCCCCCCCCCCCCCCCAACTTCCCACCCCCATCCACCCTTGTGTGTGTGTGTGTGTGTGTGTGTGTGTGTGTGTGTGTGTGTGTGTGTGTGGTGTATGATAGAGAGAGAGAGAGAGAGAGAGAGAGGGAGAGCGAGAGTTTCATTGTCTGAAAGAAGTCTCCCCCCCCCCCCCCCCTTTTTTTTCTCTTCTTTCATTTCCAACCTTCTTTCTAGAATACTGCCATAGCTTCTTTGGCTGATGTACTACTTTACAGCCTTACGAACTGTGTAGGTAAGGCGAGTGTAGTATGTAGTGATGTTTTCCTTTGCTCTATATTTTGTGAATGGGTCTTTGAGCCTGCAGGATGGTGCCGATGGGGGGCTCTGATGGCGGATGTCGGGTGAGGGGGGGGGGGGGGGGGGGGGGGGGGTGGGGGGGGGTGTGTGCGGGTGGGGATGGGGGCACGTGATTCCGGAGGCTGGAGTCTATTCATGTTGTGTGACTGACGGGGGTTGTTGATACTTCGCATGCTTTCCTTTCCCCCTCTCTCCTTCTTGGCTTTTACCTTGTCTTATTCCATCAAAAACCATGTTTATTAATTAACAGTATGCACTTGCGTCTGTGCCCTGTTTATCTATAGCATGCATTTGTGTTTGTGCCCAGGGGCTGGATGTTAAAACAAAAAGCATTGTTTTGTTTTTGCTGATAAATCCCACCACCCTCTTTAAATAAAAGTTCGTTTGTTTGTTCGTTCATTCTCCTACTCCCCACCTCCCTCCCTCAGCTACCCATTCTCTCTTTCTGTGCATGCGTACTCTCGTTGTCTGTCTGTCTGTAAGTATGTGTGAGTGTGCGTGTGTGTGCATACGTGTGTGTGTGTGTGTGAGCGCGTGCCTGTGTGTGTTTGTGCGTGCGTGCGTGCGCGCACGCGCGCGTGTGTGTGTGTATGTGTGTGTGTGTGCGCGCGCACGCATTGTTTATCTCTCTTGTAATGAATAGGCCTAGACAGACAGACAGACAGAGAGTGCGTGCGTGCGTGCGTGTGAGTATGTGAGCGATCGCGCGTACATGTGGAACTTCGTGTACGAGTGCATGCTTCTCTCCCTGTTTCTACTCCGACTGTTTCTTCTCGGGGTCTTGGGGTACCTTCCCACGCCCCCCCCCCTCTCTCTCTCTCTCTCTCTCTCTCTCTCTCTCTCTCTCTCTCTCTCTCTGTGTCCTTCTCTCTCTCATCCCTCCCCCTCCCCCCTAACTCATCCTACCCGACTCTCTCACTTCCATTAAAACGAAACAAGGATAACTGTGGGGGAGAGGTGTCTACCTACCACCTACTCCTGAAAATGGAGAGAGAGAGAAAAAAAGAAGTAACAAAAACCGAAACTTCTCTTCCTTGTTGGGTATCTTTCTGATCATCATGTGACTTTTTGGTAGTTAAAGGTCTGATTGGGGAAAAGACAAAGGAAAACACAAATTTGTTCTGCTTATCTGGAAAGCCTTGGAACTACAAGATTATCGATCAGTAAAGAAAAAAAAAACACACACACACCTGCGATTATCACTTGTCATTATGTCAGAAAAATAAAAAAATAAAATAAAAAGATAGAAAAGGGAGGGGAAAAAAAAAAAACCGTCAATGTTTGCAAACTATGTCGCTTTATTTCCGTTTCTTGTCTTAAGTAACAGAAGCAAGCTTGTCCACGTCTGCTACTTCGAGAATGCCCCCTTGGTGAGAAAAATAGCCTTTCGAGGGGATGCTTGTCTGAGTTTAAAAACCGGTTTGGGGCAACTGGAAGCGGTTTTCGAACCGCCAAACATGTCAAAATCGGTTTTCTGGTACGTACCAGTTTTTACCGCGCTACTCTAATGCGGACACGATGAGTGTTTGAATGCGTGTGTGCGTGTGTGAGCGCGCATGTGTTTTCGCCAGGCAATGCGCGCATATCATGAATTTATATCTCTCTCTTTCTCTGAACGCGCGCGCGCGCGCGTGCGTGCGTGCGTGTGTGTGTGTGCGTGTGTGTGTGTGTGTGTGTGTGTGTGTGTGTGTGTGTGTGTGTGTGTGTGTGTGAGTGAGACAGACGTCGAGAGAGAGAGAGAGAGAGAGAGAGAGAGAGGAGAGAGAGAGGAGAGAGGAGAGGAGAGAGAGAGAGAGAGGAGATACAGATTCAGATGTTTTATTTCCTACAGGCCTTGGCCTATCAAACGGGGGACATACATGAAACATAACAAAGTCGCACTACCAAATTCATAGTAATGATCACATTGCACAAATGCTTCGCCTTTTGAAAGCTTTGTATAAGTAAACCGCAAACTGTTTTACAATGCTTTCATTCCGAGATGACATTAAGAAGACAGGCTGGAAGAAGCAAGAACTTGCAAAACTTTTCAGAGAGAGAGAGAGAGAGAGAGAGAGAGGGGGGGGGAGGGAGAGAGAGAGAGGGAGAGAGAGAAGAGAGAATGCGCGCGCGCGCGCGCGCGCGCGCGTTGTGTGGCGTGTGCGCGTGTGTGTGTGTGTGCGGGAGTTGTGTCTGTTGCTCTCGTGCTTCCCCATCCCCCTCATCATCATGCGATCACTCGGAGCCACAATTCTAAGCGTGCATGTATCGTGCAGAGATTGTATTATTCTAGTATTCTCCTCGCTGACACAGTTTTTCTAAGCCCCACCCCTTCCTTTTTTTTTCTCTAAATCTCTCTCTCTCTCTCTCTCTCTCTCTCACGTTGTTGTGGCCGACATCCAGTCCAGTAGACCCGAGAGAGAGAGAGAGAGAGAGAGGAAGAGGAGAGAGAGAGGAGAGAGAGAGAGAGGAGAGAGAGGAGAGAGAGAGAGAGAGAGAGAGAGAGAGAGAATACGCATACAGAGACACGCAGACACACACAGAGTGTTTTGTCCGACTTCCAGTCCAGCAGCCCAAATAGACACACACACACACACAAACACATACGCACGCACATACACACAGACACGCACGCACAATCACACACACACACACACGCACACACATGCACGCACGCACGCACAGTCTCTCTCACACACACGCACGTGCACAGTCACACACACAGACACACACACACACACACAGTGATGTGGCCGACTTCAGTCCTGCAGCCCCAAAAGACACGCACGCACTCACGCGCGCGCGCGGCGCACACACACACACACACACACACACGCACGCGCACACACACACACACACACACACGCGCACTCACACACACACCACGCAGTCACACACACACACACTCACACGCACGCACGCGCAGTCTCTCACACACACGCACAGTCACACACACACACACGCACACACACACACACACCACACCACACACCACACCATACTACACCACACCACACACACACACACACACACACACACACACACACACACACACACACACACAGTGTTGTGGCCGACTTCCAGTCCAGCAGCCCCAACAGACAAGGCTCATTAGTCAGACAGGTCCACACTGTCAGGCTGGTGGGTCCTCATACACTGCCCCCCCCCCCCCCCCCCCCCCTGGTCCTCCGGTCACCCTAAACACCCCCCCCCCTACACCCTCTCCACTAACCTCCTCTCTTTTGCCCCAGAGGATAAACAGGTCGGCGTCAGCACAGTGGACCAAACAATGTCCCCCCCCCCCCCCCCCCCCCCAAGACCCGAGCGAGAGAGAGAGAGAGAGAGAGAGAGAGAGAGAGAGAGAGAGAGAGAGAGAGAGAGAGAGAGAGAGAGAGAGAATGTACTCGCAAATACCTTGGCCTGTCTCAAGACCGTTAGAAAATTACAAGCTGTATACTGAATAGGCGAAGCGAGACTGGTTGATAGGTGAAACAGGACACACAAGTCAAAAATAGGCGAAGCGGGACTGGTTGATAGGCGAAACAGGACACACAAGTCAAAAATAGGCGAAGCGGGACTGGTTGATAGGCGAAACAGAACACACAAGTCAAAAATAGGCGAAGCGGGACTGGTTGATCGGCGAAACAGAACACACAAGTCAAAAATAGGCGAAGCGGGACTGGTTGATAGGCGAAACAGGACACACAAGTCAAAAATAGGCGAAGCGGGACTGGTTGATAGGCGAAACAGGACACACAAGTCAAAAATAGGCGAAGCGGGACTGGTTGATAGGCGAAACTGGACACACAAGTCAAAAATAGGCTAAGCGGGACTGGTTGATAGGCGAAACAGAACACACAAGTCAAAATTAGATGAAGCGGGACTGGTTGATAGGTGAAACAGGACATACAACGTCAAAAACAGACGAAATGGGACTGGTTGACAGGCGAAACAGGATACACAAAAGTTTAAAAAAAAAAGAAGAAGAAAAAAACCCAAAACAAAACAAAAACCCAGACGAAACGGGACTGGTTGATAGATCTAGGCTAAACGGGACTGGTTGATAGGCTAAACGGGACACAACAAGTAAAACAAAAACAAACAAAAAACAGAAGAAGCGGGACTTGATGATAGGCGAAACGGGACACAGAGACTCTCAAGAGGCCACTGACGTTGGCGGCACCTTCGGAGAGAGGGCGAACCGGAGCTGCTGCCTCAGACCATAGACAGCACGCCCTGTGGAGGCGTACTACCTTTGCTCAGACGTCCTGCAGGAACAGTGGAACTGAACAGTCAGGGCGCCAACTAGCTTCAGATCATGAGTTGCAAATAGCTGTTTTACCAGGACAACATAGGAGTCCATACCCATCTCTCTGTCTGACTCTCTTTATCCTGCGTCTTGTTGGTCGTTATTGTTGTTGTTGATGTTTCTAATCAAAAGCACGTATATATTTCTTACGGTCAGCAATATCACAATACTATTACGACCGGTATGCCGGTTCAAAAATATTCCTAAAAGCACTTTGCTGTGTTTGTCAATAAGTAACCGAGCTTTATATATACAAAAATGATGAGCTATACTGAGGTTATTTCTTTGTTGTTTTTTTTTTTTCTATGCGTTTGTGTGTGTGTGTGTGTGTGTGTGTGTGTGTGTGTGTGTGTGTGTGTGTTGTGTGTGTGTTGTTGTTGCTTGATCTATACCTAATTTCTGGTGGTTGCTGTCACTTTTGTTGTTGTTACTTTATCTCTGTTCAACAACAATAAAAGCAAATGAAAATGTTCAAAAAAAAAAAAAAAAAAAAAGGGAAAACAGGAGAGTAGGAGGGAAGCAGAGGAGCGGGTGGGTGAGGTAGGATGAAAGGCGGGGGTGGTGGACGGATGGGGGGGGGGGGGTGTCATGTAAACAGGGAAGGAGGGGGCGGGGGCGGCTAAACCTCCGTAGTCCACGGCCTACAAGCGACTTGTTCTGTCCGCCTGTCTTGTCCGGGGATGTCATCCCCTTCACCTGTCACCGGCTAACTAGGGCCCCACCATTGTGCCCTCAAACCTCCCCCCCCCCCCCACACTTACTTCTCCCCCCTCCCCTCCCCCTTGCCCCAACACCCACCCACACATCCTCATCCTGGTTTCACTCATTCTAGCCACGAACACATTAGAGAGGAGATCTGTCAAATTTAGGGGGAAGCCATTACCGTGCAAAGCCTCTTGTGTCCCACCGGCCCTCTTCTTTCTATGTGTGTGTTCAAAGGCAGTCTTCTGCTGCCTTTGCTTTTTTGTTTTGTTTTGTTTTGTTTTGCTTTGTTCTCCTGCCGTCCACTGTCTTCTTTTCGTTCTCTTGTTTACCTGTTTCGTTCTCTTGTTTACCTGCTTCGTTCTCTTGTTTACCTGCTTCGTTCTCTTGTTTACCTGTTTCCACAGGGAACTGACAAACGAACGAACTAACGAACGAAGAACGGGGAGAGAAAAGAGAAACAGTTTCATCTAAGGGTGACACCACACCAGCATCTTGGGAGGATGGTTTTTTTTTTTTTTCCGGCTTTCACCCTGGAATGATGAGAAAGTCTGTGCACCTCTACAGTCATCATCATCTGATTATCACTATCACCATCATTATCTGTTCATCATCATCACCATCTGCATCAACATCATCACCATCATTAATATACCAGATCATCATTAACGGTATCATCACCATCATTGTCACCTGATCATCAACATCATCATCTGATCATCATCAATATCATTTTGATCTGTTCATCGTCATCATCATCATCATCATCATCATCATCATCATCATCATCATCAATATACCAGATCATCATTAATATATCATCACCATCATTTTCATCTGCTCATCAACATCATCATGATCACCATGATCACCATCATTGCCATAATCATCATCGACATACCAATTCATCCTTAACGTCATCAACACCATGATCATCATCTAATCATCAATATCATCATCTGTTCATGAGCAACATCATCATTACCATCACCATCAAGTCGTCATCATCATCATCATCATTATCATCAGGACCTCGGGACAGAAGCCCGGGGTGACGTGATGGACGCCCGAGTAATGGACCACACCCATACCCACATTAACCCATACATGCGCGCGCGCGCGCACACACACACACACACACACACACACACACACACACACACACACACACACACACACACACACACCACATGTACGCATGCATGCACGCACGTACAGACACAGACACAGACACACACACACACACACACACACACACACACACACACACACACACACACAGAGAAAGAAGGAGGGAGGGGGGAGAGAGGGAGTGAGAGAGAGAGAGAGCGAGTGAGAAAGAGAGAGAGAGAGAGAGAGAGAGAGAGAGAGAGAGAGAGAGAGAGAGAGAGAGAGAGAGAGAGAGAGAGAGAGAGCGAGAGTACATGCTTCCCAGAATCCAGCAGTAAGCCTCATGGGACGAAACAGCCGTCATCTGCTGGTTCATTTCCCTAACTTTTGGAGGAACGACAGTGTCTCTCAGCTCTCACAGCGTGCAGGTTCTTTGTTCTGAAGTGACAAAGATTGTGTGCTGATGTGGGTAGAGAGAGCGGGTTTAAGTGAAAAAATTGTGCGTTGATGGGTAAACAACGAAAACCTTTACGGACAGCATGTCTATCCATCTATCTATCGGTCTGTCTATCTGTCTGTCTATCTATCTACTAACTATCCATATGCTGTCGAACTGTCTCGCCTGTCTAGAGCAGAATTTTAGTCTTCCGCGTGATACCCTCGGTAATTATTCCGGCCTGGGCGTGGGGCAATCGGCTAACGGTACCCAACAGAAGCACGCCACTGACAATTTCTACTGGTGTTCCCGACAGAAAGGAAATCACCATCCCACGCTAACAAAGGCAGCGCCTAACAGAAGCACGCCACTGACAATTTCTACTGGTGTTCCCAACAGAAAGGAAACCACCACCCTACGCTAACAAAGGCAGCGCCTAACAGAAGCACGCCACTGACAATTTCTACAGGGCTTCTGCTGTGGTGAAAATCTTTCCGGTCCCAGGGACCCCTTCATCAGATTTTTAAGGGGTCCCAGGCTAACATTAAGGGGTCCCTACACCACAATAAAAACAACAAAATAAACGTTAAAAAATTGCATCCCTGCACGCGCACTGCAGTTGTCACAGACACATCGTCACAATAAAAACAACAAAATTAACATAAAAAATTGTATCCGTTCTCGATCTTGCTCCTCTGCTACGCTTTTTTTCGCTTTTGCGACGATAATTTCGTTAACCACGCTTCGAGAGACATGTTGGAAACAAAGGCTTCGCGGAAATGCCTCTCTCCTGCCGGGAAAATGAAAAGCGTCATCGTGACATCACATGGCTCAAAGTAGGAAAATTCGTCAACTGAAAACGATGCTGTGGCCTAGCGTTAAGCTTAGTCAGTCAGCCTCAGCAGACGACAAAAGTGACCGACGTATGTTGTTAGGAGGCTGCCCTACTCACTTTGTTACTGTTCAAACTTGAAATGGGATGGGTTCGGTCCGAAGTGTAGCAGACCTACGCTACGGCACCCAACTTACGATGTTGAAGGCAGTCTTTTCTCACTTTATGTCTAACTTCACCAAAATTTGAAGGGGTCCCTGGGGACCCCTTACACGGACACCAGTGTACGTCCCGTAGAGTTTTAATGCGTACTGTACGCAATTTTTTGCGTTTTCAGAAGCCCTGTTACTGGTGTTCCCAACAGAAAGGAAATCACCATCCCACGCTAACAAAGGCAGCGCCTAACAGAAGCACGCCACTGACAATTTCTACTGGTGTTCCCAACAGAAAGGAAATCACCACCCCACGCTAACAAAGGCAGCGCCTAACAGAAGCACGCCACTGACAATTTCTACTGGTGTTCCCAACAGAAAGGAAACCACCACCCCACGCTAACAAAGGCAGCGCCTAACAGAAGCACGCCACTGACAATTTCTACTGGTGTTCCCAACAGAAAGGAAACCACCACCCCACGCTAACAAAGGCAGCGCCTAACAGAAGCACGCCACTGACAATTTCTACTGGTGTTCCCAACAGAAAGGAAACCACCACCCTACGCTAACAAAGGCGATGCCCAACAGAAGCACGCCACTGACAATTTCTACTGGTGTTCCCAACAGAAAGGAAACCACCACCCTACGCTAACAAAGGCGATGCCCAACAGAAGCACGCCACTGACAATTTCTACTGGTGTTCCCAACAGAAAGGAAACCACCACCCTACGCTAACAAAGGCGATGCCCAACAGAAGCACGCCACTGACAATTTCTACTGGTGTTCCCAACAGAAAGGAAACCACCACCCCACGCTAACAAAGGCGATGCCCAACAGAAGCACGCCACTGACAATTTCTACTGGTGTTCCCAACAGAAAGGAAACCACCACCCCACGCTAACAAAGGCAGCGCCTAACAGAAGCACGCCACTGACAATTTCTACTGGTGTTCCCAACAGAAAGGAAATCACCACCCCACGCTAACAAAGGCAGCGCCTAACAGAAGCACGCCACTGACAATTTCTACTGGTGTTCCCAACAGAAAGGAAACCACCACCCCACGCTAACAAAGGCAGCGCCTAACAGAAGCACGCCACTGACAATTTCTACTGGTGTTCCCAACAGAAAGGAAACCACCACCCACGCTAACAAAGGCAGCGCCTAACAGAAGCACGCCACTGACAATTTCTACTGGTGTTCCCAACAGAAAGGAAACCACCACCCTACGCTAACAAAGGCGATGCCCAACAGAAGCACGCCACTGACAATTTCTACTGGTGTTCCCAACAGAAAGGAAACCACCACCCTACGCTAACAAAGGCGATGCCCAACAGAAGCACGCCACTGACAATTTCTACTGGTGTTCCCAACAGAAAGGAAACCACCACCCTACGCTAACAAAGGCGATGCCCAACAGAAGCACGCCACTGACAATTTCTACTGGTGTTCCCAACAGAAAGGAAACCACCACCCCACGCTAACAAAGGCGATGCCCAACAGAAGCACGCCACTGACAATTTCTACTGGTGTTCCCAACAGAAAGGAAACCACCACCCCACGCTAACAAAGGCGATGCCCAACAGAAGCACGCCACTGACAATTTCTACTGGTGTTCTCCAACAGAAAGGAAACCACCACCCCACGCTAACAAAGGCGATGCCCAACAGAAGCACGCCACTGACAATTTCTACTGGTGTTCCCAACAGAAAGGAAATCACCACCCCACGCTAACAAAGGCGATGCCCAACAGAAGCACGCCACTGACAATTTCTACTGGTGTTCCCAACAGAAAGGAAACCACCACCCCACGCTAACAAAGGCGATGCCCAACAGAAGCACGCCACTGACAATTTCTACTGGTGTTCCCAACAGAAAGGAAATCACCACCCCACGCTAACAAAGGCGATGCCCAACAGAAGCACGCCACTGACAATTTCTACTGGTGTTCCCAACAGAAAGGAAATCACCACCCCACGCTAACAAAGGCGATGCCCAACAGAAGCACGCCACTGACAATTTCTACTGGTGTTCCCAACAGAAAGGAAACCACCACCCTACGCTAACAAA